>JAQFYU010001006.1:0-17104 GCA_034694905.1 Ceratophysella granulata | reverse complement strand
AATTTGCAATACAGTGGAGTGGCATGACAAGGCAATTCTGAATTTTCTAGAAGCATTTACGTCGCTTCAGCTGTTCATCTACATCCGCCTAATCAGATTTCGAAAGTAGACTTTGTTTTTGTTTTCCATTTTAAACTAAATTCTCAGCAGTGCGAATTATGATTCTACTCTGTATTTTATGAACCCCTGAAATATAAGACTTGTTCTTGAAAGGTACTTTTAGACAACCGTAGTACTTGCATTGTAAATTTTTGTGTTCACTTTGCGGCTTTTGACCTTTATAAATTCTGAGAACAGGATATCACCAGAATTACTGTATGCATCTGAAAAATTTCGAAAGAAACAATCGCTACAAAAAGCAAACAAACAACAGACAACAACCAATCCCTCATCGAACGCTTGAGTTTTGTCAAAACAGGTCACGTGTTTTAATTTTGAAAATAGTTGACTATATTCACTTTTAGGATATCCCACAATTTTGATTTTCAATTTATAACGATTTTCTAGGATATTTTTATGTTATTTTGATGATTTTTTTTTGCAATAATAACAATGGGAAAATTATTCATAATTTTAAAATTACCGCTTTAGATAAGAGCCCATATGGGATGTTAGACAGTTTGTGCAGTTTTGTGAGCCACATACATATACATATAATCGTATGCCAAATAGCCAATTCGTTTTTTCTGCAGTTAATTGTCGATACATGAATAACTGACAATAATTCAAATGCTCACATGATTCAACTGATTCTATTTTTAATTAATAATAGTTAATTCGAATTTTAATTATTTATAATAAGTTCGATTTTTTGGGATTTTTGTTGAGTTAATTATAGAGAAAGCGGGTTGGCTGTACGCTGTACGGCATATGTAATGTGGTAAGTTATTTTACTAACTGCATAACATCCCGCATTGGCTCCAACCAACGTTTAGTATTCGATGATTACGGACTGGCTTCCGAACTTATACATAGAAATGATCTTTTAGATTGTTTTAGTATTCGTACTCAAGGATTTTTGCCATTTTTACAAATTTTAGAATAATTTACGACTAAAAAATTGGAATTCCTTGGTTTAAGGGAGATATTTGAATCATGCATCCGGATGGCGCCAAATTCAAAATATTACTACAGCCTTAAGTGTAACGTGAAACTGTATTTGTCGTTGTGTTGCAGGAGGTACCCTGGGTTCCCTGTGAATCCAAATTCTCAATCGTAATCCATGAATTCAATTCCGAAACACTTCTTTTGGAGCCAATAAACTTCAAAGCATCTCCGTTTAGACTTCCGAGTCAAATTTCATTGGGTTCTCAATGAAATGAGGAATAGGGAAGATGAGAGGGTTTTCCGAGGCCTGTTCCATTGATGTGTTGTACATTTGAACTTTAATGAAATCAATTGCAGTTGAAGAAAGTATCAAAGGGAGTCAAGGAAAAGGGGCACGATCGTTACGTGCGACAAAGGAGAAAGGCTCATGAGGTTCTACAAGGCGAACTGGATGTGAACTAGTGAAAGCCTGTCTTCAACGTTAGCACATTTCGTATTTTATTGTGTAAAAAGTGCATTGGGATAGCAATACTATAAATATTGCAAGTGCAGTTCGAAATTTCCCTGGATAATTCTGGAGCGTGGCTAACTGGGTTCGAGTGACTCAGTGTGTACCCACCCAGCCCACCTTGTCGGCTTCCTGGGAATAGAAATGGAAATGGAGCGCAAGGAGTTTCTAATGCAATTGACATCCCTCAGCTGCTTGTCTTGAGTGAACTACTTTTTTCTGACTAGGTTTGGACAACATGACAATTCGTAGCTGCAAAACTAGCAGCGAAATGGGTTGAATTCAGGCTTAGGATACATGTGGTAACCACACATGGTAAAAGTTGCATGGTAAGCACCCAATACTTTGGGTTAAGTCAGGTTTGCCGATACACGTACGTGGCTACCTCGGGCGGTTACCTTAGTGGCTACCACCGCGTGTATCCTAATCCTGAATTAGACCGGCAAATTGCCAATATGTGCACTTTTTTTGGACTTTCGATATTGATTTCAATTTTGAATTACCAAATTGGTAAAAAAAGACGTAAAACGTTTTTCAAACAAGATTGGAAAAAAATTAGGGCTCTAAATTGCCCATTTTATTGCCAATCTCGTTTCCTCTAATGTAACCGACTACCCCTTTTTGCTCTAAAGTAAAAACCGTTTTTATGTGTAAATACGCTTTGAATTTCTGAATATCGATGCTCGCGTTATTAACAACAAGTTGTAAAAACGCAAAACAATGTTGAACAACATCAGATGTAAAGTTAGCCGCAATTTTTTTTGAAATTCTAGGGCTTTTAAAAAATTGAAATTTTTCGAATGTCAGAAAATTGTGAACAATTAAAACAAATTAACCAAAATTACAAAAAAGCCTCAACATATGCAAATATGCACTAAAATTGAGATTCGGTGTTAACACTTTTAAGCTGAAGAATATCGGTCATCGGTCATATTTGTTTTTCAAATATATTTTAAACCAATGAATATTTCGTTACGGAATGTCGTGGAATTTCGATTACGATTGGGCAATGACTCAAAGGACGCAAAACCGAGTGGTACACTCATTTACGTAGTAGCTAGCGTGCAGCAGACAAGCCTAGCTGTAGCGATGAGCTTAGGCACGGTATATAAAATGGATTCTATATTTATATCCTTCAAAAATTATGAGTATGACGATGATGATGACAAATGAGTTGTGTTTTCCCTGCACAAAAATTGAATTTGTATCCCTCCATCATCACATGTATAACTAAACTAATGAGAATCATCAATTTCAGTCATGGCATTTATATTTATATCCTTTACAGCCCAATGTATGAATAATGTACAACTCGAGGAATGTCATACTAAACCACACTCATTTTCATTTATTAAAGCTACTGTGTATTTATAACTAATGAAGCCCAATAGATACGGAAGGGAACTCCCATTCAGTTTATGTATGTAGATCTATTTCAACATTATACCTGAATCTACTTTCTCCTGATGACTAATTGCTCCTTTCTCCGTAGCTACGCTGGCTACAGTACAGTCAGTCTATGTACGCAAGGCTATTAGGCAGAAAATCTAATTTGGGAAGTAGGAGATTCCAATATCCGTGCTCCTTCATTGATGTTCCTAAAGTGATTACTGTCTCAGGTACTGGTACACGGGATATGAATGGACAGGAAGAAAGACATGTTAAACCCTTGCAAGAGAGACATTTGCATGTCAAATTGGAAAAGGATCAATACAAAAATACACACACGAGCACAGTGCTAATAAATCAGGCATAAACAAATTACAGAAATTTATTGAAAGTGTATTAAATGAAAAACTTACGTTTGAATTTGAATTAAATTGTACAAAATTCTAACTTTTTTTTAAGTCGTACATTTTTTGTTGAAATGTAATTAAGTTTAAAATTGCACGATTAATTACTTGCTACTTATAAAAAAATGAAATTCCGCAAAATTGACATGGCACACTTTCCATTTTTTATGCCCAATAATTTTCTAAGATTCTAAAAATTCGAATAAATTGAAATTACGTTACATTTTTGGGAAAATTGTAATTGGAGTGATTCAAAAAATTCTAAATCTGATTTACTTCAGCTTTCTATTTTGTAATAATTTCATAATTACATAAATAATTACTGTTTGTAATGTCATTCAGCCAAATAAACATTATAAAAATTTATTAATCAATGCTTAATTGTAAATTGAAATTTACTGCTTACCTTTACGTTAAATTTGAGATAAGAATTACGTATTTTCAATAATCAATTACAGTATATTCAATTAGTACCTGTTACTTGCATAACAATGCAAGATGATACGAATTTCGGGTTTTAAGGTTGATTTATATTTTTATATGATGCGCGCTACGTTTGAATAAATTTGAACTGCAAGATAATACATTGTTGCTGTATTATCAGCTTTAAGCTAAGTAAAGCTTATTAAAGCTTTACTTTAGAATTTCCAAACGAAAAAATTTTGAACCCATACTTTAATTTTAAATTGTCCAAAGTCACAATTAACGATCTAAATCGCTTCTCAAGTTCGTTTTCAGATTTTTCAAGATTTAAAAAAAATTGGCCATCTGAAGATCCTAAAAACAAATGCTATAATCGGATATCTAATTTTAGAGCTAATAAGCTGTGAACTCCAGGCTTCTTTAGCACAATCGGATCACGCATCCCGTGACATTGACAACGTACATTCTGAGAACTGCCTGACTTTCACCAACAATCACCAAAACCAGCTCTAGCTCCTGGCGAGCAAATATTTTGAAGAAGTTATTAAAGAGAAGGAGGGAGTAGAGGAAGTATTCTAGAGAATGATAATGTAATTCTAGGAATCAAATAATGGAGAGACCGGGGTCTTAAAATTTAATTTCCTAAAAGGTACAGCTTCCGTTCGGATATAGTCTGAGTTCTCCTGAAAGGCAGAGTAGACAGAAGCCAAGAGTCAACAGAAGATAATTCAATATCCATTTCCTCCGCACTCAGTTTAAATTCCACTTCGGAACCAACCAAGGAACATGAAACGGAGATAATAAGAGAAATCGGACCGGGGCTAGGGCTAGGCTTCGCTTTCCGTCCGGTCCGACCAAAATTTGAAACATTAGTTACAGTCCGGCTTCAGATTCCGTGTAAAACGATAAATAGCAAAGCTGATCAAAAGTAAATCTTGACCATGGGACTGGAATTTACCTTGCAACCGAAACATATCGAATTCAAATTTTGCGTAGTAGGCTTTGCGAATTCAAATTTGCGTAGTATCACAAATTTAAATAACCAATACGAATTATTTACGTTGCACCATGCACTACAAATTCAAAAAAAATCGAATTTTCGTAGTACTACGAATTCAAATGGTAAATTCAAATTGCAGTACTACAAATTCAAATAGCAAATTTAAATTTACGTAGTTCTCGAAATTCAAATAGCAAATTCAAATGTATGTAATGCTAGAAATTCTAATAGCAAATTCAAATTTATTTAGTAAGTACCACAAACTCAAATTATTTACGTTGCGTCACAAATTCAAATAATAAATATATATTTTCGTAGTACTACAAATTCAAATAGCAAATTCACGTAGTGCTACAAGTTCGAATAGCAAATTTACGTAGTGCTACAAATTCAAATAGCAAATTCAAATTTACGTAGTAAGGACTAAAAATTCAAATAGCAAATTCAAATTTATGTAGTGCTAGAAATTCTAATAGCAAATTCAAATTTATGTAGTAAGTACCACAAACTCAAATTATTGACGTTGCATCACAAATTCAAATAATAAATATAAATTTTCGTAGTACTACAAATTCAAATAGCAAATTCACGTAGTGCTACAAATTCAAATAGCAAATTCACGTAGTGCTACAAATTTAAATAGCAAATTAAAATTTACGTAGTAAGGACTAAAAATTCAAAAAGCAAATTCAACGTAGTAAGTAAGTACTACGAATTCAAAAAGCAAATTCAAGCTATTTACCTTGCAGCACAAATTCAAATAATAAATATACATTTTCGAAGTACTATGAATTCAAATGGTAAATTCAAATTTTTTATGTAGTACCACAAATTCAAATAGTAAATTTAAATTATTTACGTTACACCACAATTTCAAATAATTCATCTAAAAATTTACGTAGTACTAGAAATTCAAATAGTAAATTCACATAGTACTGCTAGTAGATACAAATTCAAAATTCAAATTCAGCACACGAATTGTGGTTGACTTGCAAAGCGTTGATACGCGTTACAAATATCCGGCACTGAGACCGGCAAAACCGGCTATCATTTTAATTATATCCTTCAGTAGGACAAAATGTGTATTTTAGTCACGATTTTGGTGGACAAAGGAACAATACGCCGCCGATATATGTTGGGCTCTCCGATGGGAAAATGTGCTGCAAGCTGTAACATATATTTACAACAGGAAGAACTAATGATTCTATGAAGAAGGTTCGCCTCCACTCACATCATCCCATGCACTTTTTTGGTAAAAAAACCTGAACGGAAATAGTGTATTTCAAAATACTTAGGGAATGAATTTATTTTAGCAAAAAGAAAGTCATAATGTAAAAGTACACAAAAAATAGAAACTTCGCCCAAAATAGTACATACTTACATTACATAAGCACAGTAAAAACAAGGCAACATAGCGGAAGCGGATGAACGTCGATTCCTAAAATTAGCAACCGTCAATGCAGACGCTTTCATCCATGCAAAAGCATTGTTTACATATGCGGTCGGAACTACTTTGCTCTATTTGCATATATTTATGTAGGTGTGCAGTGCAGACCGTTTAACCGGATTCGTTGCAGCAGAAGAACAAGCCTTTGACTTATTTCACTTTTTTCAACTGTTTTGAATACCTAACCTTGGATCTATTAAAGAATTACCATTTATTCTCATTCCACATTCTGCAGAAAGCATAGACTCTAATATTTGAGCAAGAGTATTCTTGGCACCAATTAGGTCTATTTATAACATAAGTCCCATACTGCGCTGTACACAGGCTGGTGTCTGTCTAAACTACCAAACATTCATCGTATGGCAGAATCCTACGAGATTTTTTGTAGCTAAATCCACCTAAATCCCAAGCCTAGTGTGAGAAAGGATGCAGGTTGAGATTTCTAGGATTCCAGAGTTACATGAGCAGAGATGTTCAACCGTATTTATTTCGCAGGAGTGCACGTGGGGATTGCATTATGTAAATACTCAATATACCGACAGGATATTCAAAGTTCTCAAATTCAAAGGACATGTAACACATAACACATTCCGCACTAGAAACTCCACAGGAGATATGTTCACTCGGCTAGGCTATCTTATATTATAACACTAACGAGAGCGTATGCTTTGTATCAGGGTATGGTTCGTTGCGCTCGTGTATATTTTACAATGGAATGTAAAGATATGTTCAGATCACCGGATGCTTTCTTTTCATTGATTATGGTTCTATGTATGAATGTACAGAACTGCTCAAATCAGGTGGGTTCTGAATATCTGAATTTATGTTCGTTTTTAAAATTAAACATTGCGTGGGCGGGATATTTCTTACAAATTCTGACGACCTTTTAAAATTCATCATGTCAAATGCTTGGTTGAATACAGGATTAGGTCCCACGCGGTAACCACCCATCGTAGTCCCCCATGGTAATCACTTGCTCCTTCACTGTAGTCATTCGTTTCGTTTCACTCCTGCTTATATACTACTAGCTGCCCAACTTCTTGACAAAAGTTGAGTGACAGAACATGGAACATAGAGTGATAAGTGATAGAATATAGAATACTAGCTGGCCCATTTATCAGTGGTATCACTGATCTGTACCTGTACATTTCCTTAATCGGACAATTTGTACAGTGTTGTACTGTACGTACAACAAATATCTATTTTACACATCAACATATTTTTTGAAGCCTCATGATTGAAATACTAATTTCAAACACCTATTTAGCGTTGTAGTACTACGTTGCTATAGCAGTTCAGTCAATTTACTATTTTTAACGGAAGTAAAATTTACATTATAAATTCTTTCGAATCCAGAATTAAGAGAAATTGAATTGCGTAGGATAACGTATAAAATTGCCAGGACATTATTGGTCTGGTAACGGTAACCTTGTTGACATAAGTTGTTGTGTGACATAACACAGTATATGCACTGCAATTGGATTTTATAAAATAGGATACACAACTTCTGGAAAATATAAAGAGTCATGTTGGGTTAGGTCTACCGAAAAGCTCGCAACTCACAAGTGGTTACCATTGGTGGTTACCATGGGTGGTTACTGGGTAGGACCTAATCCTGAATTCAAAAAGAATATTTTTGTTAAAACATGAGGAAGTTCCATTTTTTTAAAGAGCTGCAATTCAACTTTCGACAAAATTACGTCATGTGGCTAGTAGTGGCTGTGGGCCGTGGCTCCACAGGGAAATAACTTCTGAGTTTTATTAGGTTTCAAGAAAAGGAAAAGAGAAAATAAGTTGATTTTTATGAACGTTCGTGATTTCCCGAATCGTGACCATGATTCTAAGTGGTAATCTATAAAGGCTATTTCCTATTTCGTTTAATACAGGGTGTAATATGATACTTTTGCACAAATGAACTATAATAAAACTTTACTCACGGAAAATTGGGCATATAAATTTCTAGAAGTAATAGAACCACTTTTGGCGTAATTATCGTACTTGACAAAGTGATTGTATATGTATAATACATTACATATCAATCGACTTGTAGATTTACACGTGCACACGCCGCTTCGCTACATGCTAGAGCGTATCTGCAGCGGAAATGGTAATTTTATTCAGACCCACTACATAGACTTGGCTTAAGCCAAAACTTTGGGCTGCTGCTGGAGGCATTGACAGCAATTCCATAGACCCTTCAGTTCCCATGGTTTTCCTCTGAATGTGGTTTCAAGCTTTCAACCTGTCCTTGGAAACTTTCACTTGCTTCATCTGTCAAGTATCTCAAATCCCCAACTTTTCAGCTCTCACCATGGACATGTCATCCAATTTCAAATGAAAATGCCTCATTATTAATCTGTGAATTTTTTGGTTGGAATTTGGAAGATTACGTGTCATTCCGTTTAGCGATCGATCCCACTAATTTTATATTTCAAATTGAGTCTTTTTTCAGTGTACGGTGCTGAGCTAATTTCATGCATTTAGTCGAACGGAATCTCATATTGCCCCATTCGTGTTCTATACTCGTAATAGTTGCTCATTGGAAATAGGAAAATTAGAAAGACCATGCAGGAGCGCGGAATACGCCTCCATTTTGTTTTAATAATGTTCCATAATTCATAATTTGAATTTGATTAAAAATTATATCAATGTGATAAAACTTAATCAAATAAATGATTTTATATTAGTCCATGATCTATTAAATTCCTTCTTCCACATGTGTAAATCAAATTACCTAAATTGATGTACGTGATTAAATTCAAAATTTGAATTTAGCGCGCACTACTAACACAAATGCGTGCAGTGCACTCTCGCGCATTGTATTCTCTGACCAACTAGGAAATGGGATCGAATGGGGCTAGGTGAGATTTTGTCAATTAAATTCAATTATATTAAAATAATGTCATTATATTTTATAAAAATTAAGCGTTCCCCATGCTCTATAGCAAACCCGAACGTTAAATCAAACTCAAAGATTAGCAAGTGTATTACTTTCATACCCGAGCAACGAGCAACACCTGGCGGCTGAAGATACGTTGATACAGCATTAACTCTTAACAGAACGTTGAAGCATTCAAAAAAATAGAGCAGAATTTTGGAGGCCTAAAATGAAGTGAGAAGTCTAGCTGCGTAAATAGACACCCTCTGTGCTTAATTTACGAGGAGATAGGAAGCACCAAGAATTACCTCTCTGTCTCTGCTGAGCTGGATCTGGCTGGAACAGAGCTAAGTTAATAATTTATCGGATCGTAAACCAGGTTGAAATTTCTGCGGTGAGAAAGATTTCTTTGAAGTGAGCATGGATGGACTTATGCCAGGAATTAAGGATTTCGGCACTGCACAATGTCAACGTATAATGGTTAAACCCAGCCAAGTTCAGGAAGACTTTGCCTTTTTTCTGTGGACCAAATCTGAGAACAATCTTTTTTCCCCTTTCTGACTTCTGAGGAAGCCTAAACTCAACCAAACGTGCTCCTGCTTCCTCTCTCCATGTCCGGTTCTGGTTTCCTGAAACAAATCTCAGATGTGTCGACAAAGTCAAGAGTAATGCAAGGACGTGTCTTTCGGTCGTCTCTAGGCCATATAGGGTCTTATATGAAAAACCTAGTCGGACACCTTTCACGGTTAAGGGTTTATGCAAATTTTGAATTTTGGTGCGCCAGCAAGTGCGTGCTGTAGCATGGGCAAGGTTTGACCTTATCGAGAAGGTCAATGACGCGGCATGACATAGTGTCGGATGGGCATTTTTCATAATCAAGGCCTTAGTAAAATTTCGAATTTGGCGCCAGTGCATGCCGCGGTATGGGGAAGGTATGACCTTATGTAGAAGGTCAATCACTTGTCCAAGAATAGTGTCAGATGGCGCATTCGAAAGCTGCAATTCAAAAAACAATAGAATACAAATGTATGCTTTCAATTGAGTCAAATCTACATATGTAGGTGAGGTCCTAAAATATTGAGACTGACCTACAAAGATATCTCTTAAGGGAAGGCTTGTATGTAATGTACTAAAACCCAACTCAAAATATTCACGAATTTGTAGCGTTGTAAAAAGGCAAAATGTTGGGAAAAAATAAATAACTGCCCGCGAAAATTTGAGAAATTCCAAAACATGCTTTTGTCAAAATTAAAAAATCTGCAAACATTTTTGAGTGGGAAACATACAATATGAAACCCAGCTTCGAAAAGTGTCAAAATATGCAGGAACATGCATATACTCGTACAACAAAAAACTGAAAAATGCACTAAAATTCGAAATAGGTCAAAAGGTGCAAATTATTTTGCAGTTAAAAATTTGATAAAACTAGGTCGGCTCGAATTGTTGATATCTCGATTTAAAAATCCGTGTGTCCTAAAAACATATATTTATATACCTATATATATATATTTTCATAAATACTTTTTAGAAAAAATTAAACCTCTTTCACTGGGTTTAAATTTCACCATGCTCCCCTGCATGCAAATGAAATTGTGCCAAATTCGAATATTAGTAGGTGCTTAAAGTAAGTGCGAAGTCTCACGAATTAAATGCAATTCTGAGGTCATGTGTTGCCAAATGCAATTTTCTCCAAACCTAATGTCAACCTTTTCAGGAAAACTTCATCTCTCTCACTCCAGAAAGAGGGCAAAAGTCAGACCAAGACCGGTGAAAGGTCCTTTCTCTTATGAATCGAGGGTCTAGTACATGAGTCTATCGGATGTTCGAATCCATTAGGCTGTCAGGGAGCATAATGCAAAGGGACATTCCGGGAGCAGAGTTCGAGCATCCGCCACAAAACCGACATCAGGATGAGCCCTGATAAGGTCATCACCACCAAAGAACGTGAACGGGATATAATCCTCTCCGCATTATTAGCACTCTTCACACTTTCCTAATCTCGAATTGCATGTTACGGCCATTCAATTTGATCAGGTGATTTGTAGGTCATATGCATCCGTTCAGCAAAAATAGTTGAATATTTGAGTCACACGTCACACCACCACCAGCCGTGAACTGCATTTTGAAAAGTACCATCGTTCTATTTTACGGTTGAGCTAAAAGGCATGTTTCAAAAATTTGGCATGTTTCTTCCGGAATTTTGCTCAGAAAACTTGGAATTAAAAATACAGGGCCGACCAGAAGCAAATGTCCAATTTAAAAACAAATCTGTAGTTAAATCGAAAAAATATGAGTCGAATTAAAATTGAGTTTTACTGAAACTAGATAAGTGCTAGTCAATTTTTTTCAAGATTTTTTCAAAAAATGAGTCATCTCGCAAATTCAAAAAATTAGAAAATTATAAATTACGCCGGCATGGACGAAAATGACTTAACTAAAATGAGGAAAGTGTATTTTTTGCAGTATTTTCTCAAGCTATCGCTGCTGCTGCTAGAATCATTCGTAGATATAATCAAAATTGAATTTTTTTTCGATGCTTTCTTTGAAATTTCGAAAAATTACCATACTTATACTCGTATCAACTACCCAAATCTGAAACCGTTTTCCAAGATATTCCCTTGCCAATAAAAATTATCTAAATCGCTTGCCTAATTTCCAAATAATCGGGGCCTTGTCTCCGCTCCACCCTGTATATTGGCCACATCCTTAACATAGTATTAAATATTCAAAGTGAAAGCTCTATAGCAATATTAATGATCAAATTTCATAAATTTTTTAAAACATTATTTGTACAGTGCACGCTAAACTATAAATCCAACTCTGACATGTATTTACCTTAGTTGAAGTGGAATAGCATTCCGCATCAGATTTGTTTGGTTACCCCAAAAATTGAAAGCCCAAGTCACATGCATAATTTCCACAGCACTTTCACCTTATTACCCAGAATATTTATGAATCCAATCCATCCATAGAATGAAATGACCTCTAAAACCTTTCCTATAAACTGGAAATACAAGCACGTGGAAAGGTCATGCATCTACTTATCATTTATTCCGAACTCAAATCAGGCCATTGCACTACTTTCACTTTCCCTTGGTTACATATAGCAACAGGAATGATCCGAATAAATTCCAGAGCACAGAAGAGTAAAAATGCTATTGCGGAAATGGTGAGAATAAAATAAGCCAGCTGAGGAACGTTTTTGAATATAGAAACCCTTTGAGCATAAAGGAACAAAGCTTGGAATATAGGCCATCTGTGCTCGTGGGGTGTCAAGGCGGAAGTGGGAATGACTGTTATTGTAGGATTTCTATTTGACATAAATTAGAATACAAATGGGCTCTGTTTACGCTTTACAAGGCTCGCTTTCTGTGACAGATCGAGTGGATCGAGCAGGATTCCTTTTGTGTGGACTTAATTTGTCGCCTGGATATCCATTCCAGGGTGCCAGCTGGAACTTTATTCCAAATTCAGTTCCTTACTTGGAATGACAATGACAGGCTCAGGACCTGGCCATTCAAATGAAATGGAATAGGGATTTAACCCACAGAACCAACCAAACCAAACCACTATAAACCAACATTAAACTGAAAGGGTTGCTTCATAAAATTCCGTATAAATCGCAATCGCACATGCTTGGGTTAAACCAAACCAGTAACACATTCATATCCAGGCAACGGGTATAGTATTCTTACAGCAATTTTCAATGATCCATTTTTATGCAGAGCATGCATGGTCAAAAATCGAATTGCTCGTTGCGATCAAACACTACTAGCCTCACATACTAGCACTAATTTGAAACGTAACATTCCAGAGAAAGAGTACCTTGTACGAGGGTCATTTCAAAAGCTCTGTCGCGTTATGGATAAATGATGTTTCTGATAGCAGCTATCACTATTCATAAAATCCAGTTGACGTGTAAATTCTATGTTGTATGTTGTCTGTTATGTCGCACAACAAGTATTGTAAATAGAATTACCTGTGACCAATGTCCTGGCAACGCTATTTTATGCTGGAATTGTACTTCTCCTAACTCTTGGCATCACTCTGCTTTTGATTTACGTACATGCTGAATGAGTGAATGAGAATGTGTATGAGGTATGGGATGGGTGGGACTTGGGTGGGAAGGGAATGCAGTTGGCGGTGGGTGGAATGCGCAAGTGTTTTTCTTTACGTCATGTCGGAAATAATTGATACGTAATGCATCATGTCGTTCTGTGAGTCACAATTTTTCGACAACAAGCTCTCATGCTGGGAGCATTGTCCTGGCAACCCTATCCTAACTCAATGTAGCGGATTCATTGTACGTTTTTTACTTTACTGATGAACGGTGATTTACCGTGGATAGTGTTGGAAGGGAAACTGCATTTTAGTGAATTTGCATGTGTTGTGATGGTTTGTCGGTAGTGGGGATGGGGATTGGTTGGAATCGGGTTCGCAAATTGGTGAATATAATTAAAAGAACCACCAGTGCTGATCTGCTGTACTGAGGTGACGGTATCCTTGTGAACAAATCGGAAATGGAAAATTGGCCTTACAAGTTGTATAAATATTCATTTTTCAGTTCATAAGTCCTAACTGTTACAAATGCACCTATCCTAATCAGTACTTCGTGCTGATTTGAAAGGGCCAGCTAGTCTAAGTTTGTGTTTGCAACAAGCCAACTATGCAGAGGTATATTGGGTATATTAAAATTATTGTATCAGAATATCAAACAAAACTCGATCCGATTCCGATATGCTAAAAGGGTATCTGGGTCAAAGGTCAATGTTTAGAAAAATAAAATGTAAAAGATTCCTAAATAAAACAGACGAGGCAAAACTTTTAAAATGGCCCTTGCATAACCATAAATGCATAGACGACCGTGCTTGTTTGCTATGTATGTGAAACGTTTGTATGGCCGGTTTTGAACAAATCTTCCGCTAGATGGTGCTAGATGTTCTATCCGAAAATATGGGCTTACGTTATTGATGCCCTCCAAATATGAGATATATTGCGGGATAGACGCGAGTGTCAGTGGCAACCATCAACATATCTATGTATAATACGAAATATTTTCCTGAAATTAGGAACTGAATTGAATTGATACTCACGGGATATACATAAGCGCAATTCAAATGTTATTGTAGCAGATTAATTATTAATTATAAGAAATCACAACTTAGCTGTGACTAAATCGGCCGCCTAGCATAAGAAGCGATGAGTTTATTACAAGGGTTTTCTCTACATCAAAAAATAATAATTTAATTAATTTAGATTTTTAAAATTCGGCATTCAAAATGTGCAGTCGACGCTATTCAAGTTCAAATTACTCGTTTTGTGGAGATGGTCAAGCATCCCGTGCAAGGCGCCAAATTCAAAAAATTAAGCTACTCATAACTGCTGTATTTCTAATACACTATTGAAAATGCCAGTAAATTCTCCAAATCTGCTTTTTAATTTGAGCTGCCGAATTTAGAGTGCAAATTCTCTTCAGGTAAAAGGTATTAGTTCATATTCATGATTGGAAGCTTGAGTAGCTTTGACACTGATAAAGGGCAGAGACAAGTCATTTCCTTCAGCTAAACTAGTAAAATTGAAAGTCATAATGTGAAGCTATTTTCCCATCTCCCCTTTTCCTTTTCTTTTTTCAAAAGTCACTCTGAAGTCATTGCTGGTTGTGAAACATTAATCATTTAGGAACCTCTTCAACCATAACCCTATTGCTCCTCTGCCTATTGACCTCTTTATTGAATTTTCCCTACTCAACAATCAGCGAAGGAGTAAAAGTTGGTTCAAAATTGAGAGGAAACTAGGCTAGAAATAAATAAATACGTAATCATCCGTTCTGTTCAAATTTCAAATGAACTTGAGTTCCACTTGCCGAATTTTTATTCAGGGCCCATTTATTAAATTCAATTATTCAAAATATGACAAGTTCGTCCAATTGGCCTGAGCCGCACTGTGCATTCTCATAATACGACTCTTGGAGAAAGTTTTGGCTGAATAGTTGTATTTTCCATAAAGACTTCTGTTTGTAGTCCAGCCCAGCCCAGGTCTCAATTGAGAAATGGAGTCTATAAATCAGACATGGCGTGTGTGTGGTCTGCAATGGATTTCTTTATAACCCGCACAAGATGAAGAACTTCACTTCACCCCAAAAAAACCCCAACTTTCTTTTTTCACTTATAATCCTCTCAATCATTTTCCTTCCCATGCACTTCAGTCCTTCCAACTCCAAATGTTCACCCAGAAACTCAAAGAGGCTTAATTATTTGATAGGTTCTATCTCCCTTCACAAGGGAAGAAAGTAGGACTCGACTCGTGTTAAGGTTTCCAGTGGAACTTGGAACATATCCGGGTGGGTTGGCCACTCAATCATGTCATATGTCGTAAAATCATATTATATTAAGTACTTACACAATTTTACTCGTATGACAGGAAAATTTTCACTTAATTTTAGAAAATTGGCATATCACTAGGGTTTCTTGCAGAAACGAGCATATTTACCTCGACTTTTAACTGGAATTCGAATTTCAAACTTATTGAACATAATTGACATTGGCAGCTGAAAAAAACGGAATAATTGGTCAAAATTGACGTTGCCCGAATTTACAAAAAATTGTAAACCAAAAATTGACATGCGATTCGTTCCTATCAAATTGCTTCAATATTTATGTTTTTTGTCGAGATTTTGTTGATTTTGCTGATTATCATCCGAATTTATTTCTCATTTTTTTTCCATTTTACTAATTTTTCATCGCTTTAACTTTAAATGCATTTTCGATTTTCGTGCTTCATTGTTTCCTTTTCTTCTTAATTTTAAATATATTTTCGATTTAAAAAAATTGAAACACTTGTTTTGATTACGTATTTTTTCAGTACTTACGGCATATTACTACAGGACATTGTAGATAATATTTTTAAGTTGAATTTTATTTTAAATTGGAAAATATAATAATTTAAACCTTAAACCAATGATTTAAATTTGATGGTTTAAACCCTGGGTTTAGCCAACCATTTGATCGAACACGATCCCCACGTTTATGTATATAAGTACTTACATATCATTTTGTACAAAATTGACCTCAGAAGAACTTGCCATCATATTGATTTTGAATCCGAAGAATTTAAATTGGTTAAATTAGATATTTAGTTTGATTCTCGGATGTCTATGCAAAATCTCATTCATGCTAGCACGAATTGCCGATTATTTAGATTATAATTCATAATTTATCTGGGCAGCTGTGTAGGCAACTTCCTATCTTGTTACAGACTAGACACTAGACATATCCAATTTGTCGGCATAATTCAGTAAGTACGTTGAGATAAATACGAATATAACCCGTTTAAAATTTTAAATAAGCTGTTTTGGACAGACAAGCCGTAAGCCGTAACACGTTATCCCAACTGGTTTGGAAAATACATAGGAGAGTCCATGGCAAGCCCAATTTAACCAATTATTGCTATTAAAAGGAAGTTGAAAGTGGGGCCGAGTTAGAAGTAAGTAATAATAAATACAACTTTGTAAGAAGGACCGACGTCCGTCCAATCCAATTATTCCACAGATCTATATAATTTTTGACCTTCTCCGCCATACACTAGTCTCTCCACAGAATGTACGTGGCATGTGCCATGTGGCATGCCGCATGTCTTCTGCAACCTATAAATTGCAGAAGAGGAATTAGACTCCCTCGTCTTCCAAACTGACATATGAATCAATATTCTTTTTTTCTGGGATATGTGTCTGTCTATTTATGCAGCTGGGATAGAAATATACGAACATTGAATTCATAGTCGGCATATGCACCTACAGTACTGTACTCCCACATTCAATCCCATTTTGGCTAAATTGTGTAACAGAGAACAGGTCAAATAAAATCCAGGTGAAAGTAGCTTTGGTATATTTTGAGTGGGTGGATGCTACGGAAATCCGCTTCCCCACGCAATTTTGCTCAATTTTCCAAACTGAAAGGTCGCAAAATATCGATATCGACCAGTCGATATCGATTACAAGCATTTAGGTAAA
>JAQFYU010001005.1:0-17106 GCA_034694905.1 Ceratophysella granulata | reverse complement strand
TTTTGGACAAGAATTAAGTAAATTGAAATATCTTGTATTTCGCGGTTCAGGATTGAATCTGGAATAAATTCAAGATTTAACCATTTTTTTAAAGGTTTTCTGTAAATACTGGCGAGCAAATTAAATATGCTTAATTTCTAGCAAAAATAGCTTGACCTACGAGTACATCATAATATTGTTCTATCGGCACACTCGCGAATAGAATATTTATAAAAATTAGTTAGATGACCCTAGGAATCAATTTTTGAGAAAGGTTCGACCTGACATCGTTATGTAGCGTCATCCAGTGTCTAAATATATTTATTGTTAATATTTTATTACAACTTCTTCATTTTGTATAGTGCTGATGCGATGGGCTGAGACTTTGAATTTATCCGTTTCAGTGACTTTCAATAAATTTCAAAAATTGTTTAAAAAAAATAAAACTCAGGGTTTTTGTATTTAAATACATTACTTATTTAAATTTCAATGCCAAAGTATGTAAAACAAGTGAGTATTCCAATATTTATTGGTAAATTTATTTAGCACTTTTTCGTTAATAAATATTTCGTCTCTTATCACGCAAAAAGTTTGAATGCAGTTTAACATGGGACGAAATTTATGGAAACGTTAAATGCCTCGCCGCTTGCCGCTTGATAGCGACTAGGTCAATGGCTGATATCATATGAATTCAAATAACGACGGGATTGAAAGGTTGCTTTTTTTATAGGATGGGCCAGCCCTGTGATAATGGGTGTAATTTATGACGGCGTAATCAGACATTATTTCAAGCAATCGTGTGATAAATCGCAAGGTCGAAACTAGCAAACCAAGAAATTTAGCTGGTTCCAAATTTATAATTACGTGTTTCTTGGGATATAATTTTGTCGGTGGATAATGTATTGACAGTCTTGACCCATCAAAGCTTATGCGTAAGAACCAAAGGTGTGCCAATCTTATTGTTTAAGCCCTGACCATATGATTACATCAGAACAATAGAGCGTAAGCCACTTCTGGCTTATTTGAGACAAAACTTTGTTTCCCTAGTTCTTTCCTGATTTTTAGTAAAACAATGTTCCTGGTTGAATGTAATTTGATTCCATCCCAGTCCTATTCGTTTTTATTGCTTGTATTAGTTGTATAAAAGAGTTTGACTATCTAATAATACGGCTGGAAAAGAGAGAAGTTTTATCCAGTAATAAAAAGAATAAGACAGAACGAAATCCAGAAAATTCGATTAGGGCAGAACAAGAACCACAACTTGTACAAAAAAAATGGAGTGGATCTTTTTTTGCAAAGTTGGTTTCCGTACCAAATTTAGTCTGAACAGTTCCAAGGATTCCAACTTATTATTAGTTCTTGTCTGAGCAGATGCTAAGGATCTCCTTTGACACTTGAAGCGAGAAACAATGGGGAATCAATAGGAAGGAGAGATCAGATCTCATTTCCAATCCATGGTCCATCTCTGATCTGGTCTGAATACACTTGGTTCACTGTAGAACGCAGTACCTCGTAATTGATCCTCATTACAGAGCCTGTGGAGCTGGATTTTAGGCTAGGGAGAAGAAGGGTGATTGGGTTACAGGCTGGATAATGTAATCAGAGTTTGGGATTGGGTCTGGAGTGCGGAGAGCTGATCAAGTCGTATCCAGAAAAGAGGAGAAGAAAGCAGGGCAAAAAATTGATGAATTTTTCCTTCATCCTTCTCCAATTCCAAGTTTTTTTTCCCCATCCAGAAGAACAATTCGAGAGGCTGGAAGATTTCCCTACGGAGAGCCTTTTGGTAATTAATTCGTTTCTCAGGAAATCAAGTTGCGTCAAGTGAGGCATTAAGACGGAAGTCAGATCCCTCCTCTTCCAGGATCCTGAAAAACTTTTTGGGATTGGAAGATGAGAAAGTTTGAGGCGTAAGGGAGAAAGGTAGTTGGGCTCATTTGGAAGTAGTATGAGTCGACAAAGTAGAGCTGGAACGGCTTTTTGGGAGAATCATAATATTTACAAACTAAACACAAAAAAAATCCAGATGGTTTTTGTGGTCCGAACTCGTCCCTTAACTTTTGATTACATGTCTTGTCGTTTCCATGTTTCTAATTATCTCCACAACCTACTTTGGACTTACGCCTCAATTCTTTCAGATCATCTCAACTTGTTTACTCCACCACTTCCAACTTCATCTCAGAATACGACTTTGCTTTCTCGGGGAAGGGAAATGAGGGTATTAACAATGAGACCATTTCCGGATCGTGTACAATGGATTTTGTAGAATGGGAAGAGGAAGAGTTTCCCTTTCAATCATGTACTTAATTTCTCGAATGACTGATGCTAATAATCGTAATAAGCAAACTTGATGTTGAATCAGAGTTGGCAGGCAAGAAAGTTGGGAAGGTAAAAGTCAGGAGAAGATCGGAAAAGTTTCTTGGTTTGACTGGGTTTGATCCTCCTCAACCAATTAGTGTCTTGCATTCTGCATGAGATGAAAACGCATCCGTCAATTGGAAACCCGTACTAAGCGGAGTACGTTAAATTGAGGGAGTGCTCCGTCAATTCATTCCATTCACACCCTCAGGCCAAATACGAGTTTAGTGACGTGCAACGACAGTGTCCCTGTTTCTACGCGTGATCTGATCAATGGTTCAATTTTAACCAATACTAAATTAGACCTAACTGGTCCATATATCGTACATTTAGCTGTTCATACAAATCAGGCCAAATTACCGGGTGAATTTGATAACACTTAATTTTGAGAACCAAATATAATCTGCAATGGAAATATACAACTAGGTAGCTTGATTTTTTAGAAATGTTTGATATATTTACAAAAGTTCAAAATAAGGCCAAAGTTTGACACTTCAATTTGCTAATTTTAGGAGCAAATAATTTAATAAAAAATTTAAAGCTTGGAATACCCGAATACAAAGAATTAAGGCTTCCGCGCTGAGTTTTAATCTGTAAAATTTACTATTGATGACGAATTCGTATTTACTTTTTAAATACACAGCATATAGTGTAAAAGAATTACTTAACATAGGATAGTCATTGAATTTGTGCGCAATTTATAAAAAGTATCCATCTTTTACCTGTTCCCGGTATTCTAATGAAAGTTTTTTAATAGATCGAAGGCTCAGATATGTAATCGTAGTGGAATAACTTTGACAGTCTCATGTACTAACGTGATTTAGCGATGGAGCATAATTCAATAGGATGGTCAATGGTGTCCAATTCATCCTCATTTCATCTTAATCTCTTCTATAGTGACGACTTGGTGTATTTCTGTCTATCCGTTTATCTTTCTGTCACACAACGAATTTATTAACAGTGGCAGTATCCAATGTATAGGCATCAAAGGTAGTTCTACACCGTCAGAATTTAAAAAAGATAAACTAATTTGGACAAAGTTTGTCTACAGATCAGTGCTAAGCACTGATTAGTAGGCTAGCTAGTTATAATAAACAATCATCAATAAATTCCACAATCTCAGCTGTAGTAATATTTGGAGGTCAATTGGTCCCTGTATGATCGGTGTTCAGCGAAAGTTGTGAATTGAAGATCCGCAATTGGAGGTGGTAGTTGGTGGTATGGTGTGGGAGAACTGATAAGATGAAAGTTGAAGAAGCCGGCGCGGAGTGTTTAATGTTTGATGAGATAGGTAGAGTATGGATGATGTTTTAAGTTGGGAGTGAACGTTATTGGGCAGGAGGAGTGATGGGTCTCATTTATCTTACTGTCACTTTCTTCTTCCAGATAATAAGTTACAATTCTCCTCGGGGCGGTGTGAGCGTTCTCACGGAGAAAGGCGAGACGACGACGTCCTATCTCTTAATTCAACAAGCTAAACCCACCGATTCTGGTAAGTCGACTCACTTCCAGCCCCGACTTCCCTACCTGCGTGACCTACATTACTAATCTTTACACACACTCTTCTGCTCTCTGTCAGTCAAGAGCACCCACCAATTTGGGATGCCCTGGAACCCCTTCTAGGGTCAGGCCGCGCCAAGATGCCCTTTGCGAGGGTCGTTCCAAGAGTTACCTAGGATCGACTTAATATTTAAAGTAGCGCAAAAAATTATTGAAAATCTGACGCAAATTATATAAGTACTCAAAGCAGTTTTAGCAGTTTTGCATATTCCAGTCCTTGTCCTATTACGAAATAAACTTTTTAAATATTCAATTACGGTTTCTTAAGTTCCTGGTTTAGTAAAATGTAAAATTCTTTATCTTAATTTTTTGGCAATTTTTGTCAAGGCTGTCAAATGAGTTATAAATTTTGAATGGTTGGCTTAAATTTATTGAACAGGACTCGTTTATCTGATGAAATTTACTCACCCAAACACTTTCACTGGAATTTTTAATATCTTCCGATAAAATGCGAATATGCTTTGAATTTTCTAAAAGGTGTCAAGTTTAATTTCAAACTGGAAATGTTGTTCCAAACTCTTCAATGCAAGAAACTTACATGTGCTTCAATATTATATAACTGTGATATGCATTTCTTGGTTTTCAAAGAAGTAGAATGAAGAGAACTTGCAGCTTTTTTTTTTACCTATATGGAGTTTATGGAAATAGTAAAGTGAAAATGTGTATTGTGTTATTCGTAGTAAATGGGACGGGAATTTTTTGTCATAAGATATTACAGACGTCTGCGTATTTGAACATTTAAATTTAATTTAATTATAACGTATTAAAACATTTAGAAACTTCGTTTATTCCATAGCAAATATCGTGCGGTCTTAGCTGACCTAAACATCCCAATTCATTCAATCATTGTCATAATTGTTATACGAGTTAATCCGCCAAACTTTTGTGACGACCCTCGCCCATCCTTCGTGCCGCTCAGCCTATCAAGCACTCTTCAAAATAATTTTGAATAATGGCTCGGGCTCTATCAGCGGTCGGTGCCTTCCTTGTCCTTATGTATGAAAAATGCGTATTAAATCAATGACTATCATTCATTTTTGTTTCCTTGCAGGTCGATATTCCTGTAACCCCTCAAATGCTGCGTCTCACAGCATCAACGTCCATGTTCTCATCGGTAAGTCAGTTCAGCTATTCTGCCAGTTCTTTGGTTCCGTGACTTGGAACTTTAGTAGCCACCTTCTTCGGTAAAGCACTTGAGCTCCCAAGGGTGCACTCACCTTCCACGGTGCTAATATAAGTAAACAGAGTATCACCTACAAATTTTCTCTTCCTGTAATAAATTATGGAATTATAATGAAGTCCTATTTACTCCTCGAAGTGAGGAACTTTCACTTTGTACGCAGTACAGTTGTCTGTGCTGGAATCACACGCACTGAGTCCTCCTATTATGATGTACGCACAGTGGGTCTCACTCCCGGCCTACTCAGCAACAGGATATTAAATTCCAACGAATTTAGACTATTTTGGAGGAAAAGGCTAATAAATGGGAAATAATGGGAGTTTGAGAGAGTTGGAACTCTTTTCGAGAAACGTTATTAATTATCCTAAAGACATAAATTAAAAATAAAGTCTCAGCTCAAATGTGCGATTTACGAAATTGTAGAGTCTAAGGCTTTAAATGCTCAGTTTTGGCTCATCCTTAATGCGCGATTACATGTAAGCATTCTGGAACAGTTTTGTAACTTTTCTGCTTTCTCCCAAAGTTTGCCTTAAGAGCAGAATACAAATGTGCAGAAGGCAGGATGAGTAAATCATTCAGAAATACTTATTGTTTCCCATAAAGTAATGTGTACAGTACAGTTGAGTTCATAAATATTCCACTTGTTCCAGGTCACGCTAGTCCAGTCTGCACCACCGGTGGGTTTGATTGAATAATGTATGGATATGATTGTTTCTCAGAAAATGAGAAAGTAGATAGCTGGTGACATGGAATGGAAATAGGCTACATAGCCGAGTCTCCGGTTTGTCTTACAGAATAGCAAATTCACAAACTGACCGCGTCAATTTCCCAGTATTTCGTCATGGACGAAAATTACACTCTATTCGTCGTGAAAATATAACTTATTGACTTTTATTAGCGAAGATAACTACTGCCACACGCCAAGCTATAATTCTGAAATTGGTTCCGATATTGACCACCGATATCGATCGTATTCCCACTTCGCAACACTTTATGAAATAGATGGTTTTTTTTATTAGTCCGGGTGTGGAGAAGGACCTATAATTATTTGTACATAATGGAGACGATTATTCCAAGCAATTATTGGCACGTAATTAACTTTGGCTGAGTGTCAAAGTTGGAATGGAACTGTCTATACTACACCTTGGTAGGATTATGCGACAATTGGGCGGGGACAATTGGGCAGGCGACAATTGGGCGGGGACAGTTGGGCGGGCGACAATTGGGTGGAGCGACGATTGGGCGGCGACAGTTGGGCGAGGACAATTAGTTGGCGACAATTGGGCGGATATGAAACATTTGGTAAAGTAAAGTTATTCAGTTCGGCTAGGCTAGGTTAGCCTCATGTTTTGTCAAGAAATGCTGCCCATGCTAATGTTACATAAGTTATTTGTTAAAGTTATATCCTAGCTTACTATTCTAACGTTGTATAGCGGTATCTACATTAACTCTATCAAATTAGTATCACAAGTAAACACAATACGACACTGTTTCGCATGTTCTACAAATCCGCCCAATTGTCGCCCGCCTAATTGTCGCTGCCCAACTGTCGCCGCCCAATATTCGCTCCGCCCAATCATCGCCCTCTCAATTGTCCCCGCCAAATTGTCGCCGTACGCCTTGGTAGATGAGCCAGATAGGCCCCAGTAGTCACGTCAATGTTCCAAATTTCAAGTTGAACACCAATGTGCTGGATTTAATAATTCAGGAACAGATATTTCAGTGAGTTTTGATCATCCACGTTGTTGAAACTAACAGAGACTTTCTCACTCACAACTATAAACACTTTAGCCAATTATGAGATTGAATTTGGTATTGGACTGAAACCTATAATTAATTCTAATACAGCAACGCCTATTCTTCAATTCCAGCTAAATACTGAATGGGGGCGTAAAATTCGATTAAATATTTCAAATATGAACGATGCCTAGCTTTCCAGAAAGAACGGTTGCGAGCTCGTTGAAGCAAAGTCATTCTACAATGTTTTCAAAAATGACCTAATTAGATTTATTTTTGGATGCATCTAAAATATTATGGATTAAAATTATTTTAACATTTCAAATACGTATTTGTATGGCATGACAACATTTATGTGGAATAGATTATTTTTATAAATGGAAATTTTTAATAACCCAAGGTGGAGCTAAGCATTTTTTTGAGTGCATATTATATCGACAAAGCTCGAGAAATTGCTTTTCCTCCTAAATAACTTAAAAACAAGTATGTTCCGTTCTCTCGGGATCACTCTTTCGAAATTGGAAGTCTTCCTTTAAACTTTACCGAATTCCATAAATGCCATGTGAATAAAGCCCTAGAAATACTGAAGTTTTAAATTTTTGAAAGTGTCTAGGTATGAATTAAAATACCAGACCTTGATCTTAAAATATTTGAACTTGATTTTAAAATTTCAGATCCAGGTTACATCAAATTTTTGGGAATTTTAAGGCTTTGGTCAGCAACATTGAACGAACACATTGAAGAAAGTGTTGAAACATTCTATTCTATTTCCAAAAGTCTAATTTTGAAGGCGAAATTGCGGACAGCAGGCTCAAGTTGTAATGGAACCTACTAATTACAATTTATTTGACACCTTACAGGAGAACAGCCAGCTGCAATGCAAACCGGAGGACAAATGCCTCAACAAATTCCCCTCAGTTTCTGTCTTTTCTCCACTGTCGTTCTTACTTTCGTTACTTCGTAAATTGAGGAAAGCGGAAAGACATGGCGTGTGCGACAGAAATTAAATCCATTTACTCCCCAAGCCGGATAAAAATCGGCATTTCCAAAACTTCACTCCAGCACAACTCCACTATTGACTAAACGACGTGAGATAATGGAACAAGTGGAATGTGCCAGCTAATCCATCAATAGAACAAATACAATGTCCAATGGCGATGATGGGTCTAGAACTCGTGTCCCGTGACTGTTTTCCTCTGGCTTAGCCCAGAACAGTGCATGAACACCCGTTCTAGGTTAGACCAGATAAACTTATTTCATTTCATCCCTCATTACCCGCACAGAAGCGGGTTGTGTAAGGAAGAATGTGATGACAGAGACAAGTGAAATTTGAGCTGGAGTGAAAGGAGAAGAAAGGAAACTGTAATCTACTTCCGTGCTGCTTTCTGTTATTTCCACTCCGCCTAGGTGTTACTCACTTCTGAATGTATAGCCATTAGGGTGTTAGTCTGTCTCCGTGTGAAGCATTCGGAGGAAGAATGCCAATAAGTCCAACAACCCATTCTGCTCCCTCAACCAGTTCATCAAGGAAGTCATCACGGACTGAAACAGAAATATTAGAACCAGTTCGGGAACACATATTTTTCTGACAGAAGAGCAGAACAAAGGGGAAAGCGGAAACTGAGCCGAGTGAGAGGAGGTTTGAAAGGAAAAGTGACAGAAGAATAAATAGAGGCCGACCTCGGGATCAGTCCGCTCTTGTGTTGGTGCTACGTGCTTGACACAGAAGCACTGGAGAAAGCCTACGTCCACGCTTTCTCTGGAAGAAAGAAGGGAGCCTCATGTCAGGCCCAGACTCCAGTTCCACTAAGCAAAGAACAAGTATTGACAATTGACTCCTGTATACTGAGGCGAGAGAGTGACTAAGTTAACAGACCTAATATGCTACATTAGGACATAATTTCTCATAATCTATTCGAGACGGCGAAAATGAGTTTATGGTGTTAATTGTTAAGCATACGAGGTACAATACGAAAGTAGGTAGAATGTAGGATGTGGGATGTTTTCTTGGTGGTGCAAAGCAAACTATGACAACTCAAAACTATCAATTCTATTGTTACGGTGTGGAAGTAAATTTACGATGTACCTATGACTATATTTACTTATGATTTGAATGTGAAATGGGAAATGTACTTGTGTGCGAGGGTCATTTCTTTAACCCGTGCAGCTGCTTGATAAATGGTATATCAGTTAGTGATGATTCAATTGGGCTTAAACTTTCACCTCAGGTTAAATGTTAAATAGTAACGGAAGTCATGGAAGCAAAAAATTTGTCAAAAATATCCAGAGCGATCGGTTTTACTAAAAATTTTGACTTCAAAATCACTAATTTCTTGTCATTTTCTGGAAGATTCAATTGAAAAATATTTTCTCGTTATTTCTGGAAAATGAAAACTGTTAAAACATTTTAATTTTTTTATCTTATATTTTTTCTCATCAGTACTTTTGTATTAGAGTAAATGTTGACGGTATTCTGTGAAAACGATATTTAACAGATTTTTATTGAATTTTTAGGAATTTAAATCCAGTTATTTGTGTTCTATAATTTTTTCAATACATGACAATTAGCAGCTTTTACTAATTTTTCGTCCGTGGCACAGTATCTGGAATTTTCACCAGAAACATTGACTTTCTAAATCTGTTCCACATTGAAAATAGTTGAAGAAAAATATTCAGTGGCGATTATTTTGGAACTAAAATATAATCTAATATAAACAAGAATTTAGACTAAAATTTTAACAGACCTTTTTCGTAAAAAACTTTTTGCCCAATTTTTTTGCACCACAACGCCTAGTCTATTACTTTCCCTTTGGTGAAAGTTTCAGGCAACTTATTCATCTGTAACAGAGATTTCATTTTATCGAGCAGCGACACGAATTAAAGGAATTTCTCATCGTCCATATAATGGGTAAGGAATGCGTGAACCAAGAAATGTAATGGCTAGTCTACAGTGTTTCTACAATCAATCAATGCTTCAAAAGTCCCCAACTCCTAGTCCTCTTCCAGAATCAGATACATTTATTGTGTGAATATGTATAACTAGTTTTTATGTAGCCTTTACGTTCAAATGAAAAAACATTCAAATTACTCTTGATTTTTGTAGAATCTTCTTTTTACGTAATAAAATATTGTGCAACATGTATACTATGGAAACAGAGACAGAAAAAGCAAACTGGTCCAATTTCAATGGACCTAATGCCCGGTATTCATTAAAATCGATGAGGAAATTGTAATATGTAAGTGGGAGACTGGAAAAGGCAGGAGCTGGAGACCTAACCGCAAGGTCTAAACGCCACTGGGACTGGGACTTCATGGTGACCCCAACCCAGTTCCCAAATCATTGATACTTGTCCTGGTTCAGCTGGAACTAAATGTCATGAGGCTGACTGAGAGAGAGCTAAAGAGACAGTGAGGAATTTCTCATTGAAACCGCACGACAATCACTTCGGAATGGCCCTGGATTTGCGTCACAGAGGAACATGGATTAGTCCTCGTCGGGACTCAGGACTTGACACAAGCTGAACAAAGAACCACATGCCTCCATGGCAGCCATCTAACCGAAGTCGGCCTTTCATCTTCGCTTCCTCAAGCCTTCCTATAATACCTGTTGACCTTTCCTTGCATATAGCTTCTTCATACTGCAGCTTTCACTCGCCATGATACTTATGGCTATGTAGATGCAACTGGGTTGCAGGAGGCACGAGGTGCATGTCAAAAAATTCTTTAGATTATTTAATTTGGTTTTTGACATTCATGACATTTCCAGCGCAACATTTTTATTTTACTTATTATAACCCGATTTTCTATTCAAAGAAGCATATATGCGAAATGATATGATATAGCCATTGTATAAATGGAATTTAAATCATATTGCGGAAGTCCAATTAGGTGATTTCCCCCCCAACTACATTATTTTGAGCTTAAATTACAATTTTGGTCCTCCAAAAACCAGCAATAACTTTATTTTGCTTTTCAATAAAATACACGAATTGGAATTCAATAATGATGCCGAAGTATTGCAATTTTTATGTCAGCCGAGTGTTGTATGCCGATTCAATACTTTCAAAATTATGAGTTCAGGCTTGTCTGTTGTTAACTGATATGAAACTCTATTGCGTATCCCAGGTTATTCGGAATATCATATATTGCATGCACTTGAGAACACACTTTGATGCACTATCACCGGGTTGTCCACGTAAACCATTATTACATAAACGAGCTCATTTAACATAGTTTATAAATGTCATTCGCAATTTCTTATGGTAGGTTACAAACACAATCAACGCCTACCTTTTAAGCACCAGCAAATATCTGTGTATATATTTTTTACTTTGCCTATGACGTCTTCTGTCGTCTGGACTGTTGCGTGTGATGCTAGTCGGGCATACAGCAGTTAAAGTTTATATTTTTCATTAGTCATTTCATTACATTAGTTATACCATTTTTGACATTGGGATGGGTAAAAAAGTACAAAATGCCCATAGGGCACAGTCTTTACCCGTTTTACCAAAAAATTGGGATAAAATGATAATTTTATGGTGTCTAAAAATACAAGTCTTCAATTTACAATGAAATTCCGGATTGGTATCTAGGAAGTTCAGCTGACTACAAACTTCAAATGCCGCTTCGAACAGATGTATCCCAAATCCTTATCCTAAACCCTTTGCTTTCATTCGAAATGATTGATTAGAGTCATGGGCTGTTAAAATGGAATCCAATCCAGTTCCTTGAACAATGTGAATCCACTGTAGCGAAGAAGTTCTTGGTAATCCTTGAGGCAGAAAAGAAATCAGCCACCATCACATATCAGTCAGTAATCTTGTGAGACTAGATAGGAGCCGAAAGTCATCTGAGGAGATGAAGCCGTCGGGTTTGTCAGCACTCTGATTACTGCTCAAAGAGAGGAATTTTGAGAAGTTGGCTTTCCATGTCACAATCTTCAATTTGCTCTCTGCAGCCTTTGCCTTCTTCCAACTCCTTCTTTGGCAGAGTGAAGAAATGGAGAAGAATGGTTTTTTTCCCTCTTCTTTCTTTCCATTACGTCTGATTGGATCGGTGTAATTTCTATAATTGAGACTCATGTCCTCTACTCTCTCCTTCTGGCCTCTCCCTTCTGCTCCCTTCTTTTGTTTCCCTATTAAACTTTCTCACCCTAACTGTCACCGTCTCCCGCCCCTGCCAATCCAATATAGGCCTCACGCGACAAATGATGTCAGGACACTGAACTGACACTTTTACAAACCTTAACCTCTTTTTGAACACGAGGCCTTTCCCAATCCCCTCCAGGACTGACTGGGACTGGGACAGATCACTTGACACAAATATCTGAAGGTTCAACGGGGCGAAAGTTATTTGCCAATATTGGCCCTGGACTGGATTTTAAAATTATTTAGCACAAGCACAAAAGCAAGGAAATATTCTGTTTTCGTTAAAAGAAATTACTCATTAAATCTAAATTCAACGCTCAAATGAGCATTGTCGATTACTTAAACCTGTCCAATTTAACGAAATGAACCTGGTATATCTGTATATTTGTGAATTTGTTCTTTAAAAGATTTAACAAACTGGAGCAATCAATTTTTCAATATAGTCAAGCGAGGCGAAACAAAGTGGCTTCAGAAATCAAATGTTTGCATGGAATTGAGCAAACAACTAAAATTTGAAAAAGTTCAACGCATCCTCGCTAGATGGCGACAGTGCATTGGGTGAAGTGCCAGGCAAATCTAACAAAAAAATGAAGAATTCAATTTTGTTTTGCGCCCTGGCTTGGGTTCCAAGTTATTAGCGTCACCTGCATATAGTCCGTTGTCAAAGCTACTTTATATGGTCTAAAACAAAAAGTCTAGACCTGAAAAATAAATGAAATAGTGTTAGGGACATACTCATTCAAAAACAACTTTTTCCTTAGAGTAAGAAATACCTACTTGCCATATTTTGTACTCTAAGACTTTTTCTACTTAACAATTCAGAGATCTATAAATTCTAAAGCATGTAGCATCTCTTGATTTGTGGGGACCACTCGCAGAATTAAGATATTAAGCAATTTCTGAAACTTCATTTTTTTGGTGCCCAATGTTAATATTGACGGGCATCTGCAGCGAACACCACAGGTTTACGTGTAGCTATACCAAAAACGTCAAAATTTATCAGGTCTATATCAATTTTGAGAAGAAGTTGCCCATTGTTCAGCACGGAAGTACGAAATACGATCTTCCGATTTCATATTTCAACGGTAGAGCTGATTTGTTGAAAATGTTTGCGTTGGATATTTGCTGGAGTGACTTTTGGACATTTTTGGGACAAATCGTGCTTCGACCACAGTAGTGATAGACTCATGTTACGCCTGGTGCTTGACAACACACACACACGAGAGGAAGCGGGTTGTGTTTGGCGTAATGTAGCTGGAAACTAAACTACCCTGGCATCCAATTTAATAAAGACAGAACGAAGTAACTTTATTGTAGTCTAGACTAGACATGCATGTCATGCCAGCTCAGTCTGCACACCGAGTCCCTCTCTCCCTTCTCTCTGACTTAATTTTAATTGACATGAAAAGTTTTGCTTTATGACATCTCTCCATTTATGCCGGGTTGCATGCTGCTTCTATGTATTTCTCTCATACGGAATGGAGACTGTCTCCGTGCTTCCGTTTCCAGTTTCCACACATAGAGCACACCTCGCACATTATCAGAGTGGTTCATCAAATTGATCTCGTATGGGCTCTGCATGTGAACTATAATTTAATGAAGACCAGTCCTGTATCATGACAGCTTATTAGCACGAGTATCAAATCCTGCATTCTAATTTTGAAAATGTGGGTTTGTGTCACACTTCACGCACGACACGCCTATTTATCAATCCTTGTCTTAAATGACTTTATTTTGAATAAATTGGGATAACTTTAGTAGTTACGAATAATTATATACAAAACTTGCGGGTGAGTGAACGAGTTTCTTAATTACTATAGACTTGACAAAATTAGAATAAATGGTTAATGGCTTTTAATTTTGAAGAGTAGCTATTCCACAATATTAGAGGCTTGAATATTCTAGGACGGTGTATATAGCTTAGGCTAGGAAACTTGGTAGCTAAGTGGCAATTAAGGAGGTGTGGAAGGAAGCGGAAAGTTCCTGGAACGGCCCTGGGCACATGACATTCTGATGGCACTACATTTAAGAAACAATTAAGTTTAAAAACTTTTCCTAGTCATTGTCATTATGAACTCAAGTCGAAAGTTTCATTGAAGAGAAAGCCCAAAGTTGGGATTGTTGCTGTTGAGAATTTACAGACTCATATATCTTAAGCCCAAAGCGTCAGCACGCACTCTTCCAGAATCTGTTCTAATTTCCGAATAAAGTCATACATCCTTCGCCATGTCTTAGTTGCTGGATGGCTACGCCCCTGTATTTCCAGAATCCACGACTTTCCTTGGCGCGACAATTCATTAAGCGACACTTCATAGCGGACAATTCATAGAGGCATCAGGACATAGCGGGGAAAACTTCAAGTACAATTCATAGCGTACCAAATTCGTGGTAAGGACAATTCATATTTTTTTCTCACCCAGGATCTACTTAATCATAGCAAAGGAAAACCAAACGTTAAAACAAGACACTGAGTGCTTAGCTTACATACTGCGCTTACATCGAAAAATTACTGAGGGCAAAAATAAAATAGAGGTTAAAAAACTATGATCAATTAATTAATTCAAACTTGAAAAATGTTCAAACAGCTTAAAGAGAAATGAAAATTGCTCTACCGAAGGTTAAAGTTACAAATAATGGCTTTCAAATATACATTCAAAGAAATGGTTTCTTATATAGCAATATCTCTTATACTGCAATTCAACTTTTTAGATAAACTGACCTGACGTGCTCTTGTTTGCCTAGAAAGTGATTTCCCGCCTGTTTCTATCATATCATTCTTTTCATCAATTTCTCTTTCCGTAAACCACTATTAATTGTCCCGCTATGAATTTCCCGCGCTATGAACTGTCCGCTATGAGTTGGCGCTGCTATAAACTGTCCGCTTTGAGTTGTCAGCTATGAAATGTCGCTGCTATGAATTGTTCGCTATGAGTTGGCGCTGCTATAAACTGTCGCTACTATAAATGTTTCGCTATGAGTTGGCGCTGATATAAACTGTCCGCTATGAGTTGTTAGCTATGAACTGTCGCTACTATGAATTGTTCGCTATGAGTTGGCGCTGTTATAAACTGTCCGCTATGAGTTGTCAGCTATGAAATGTCGCTACTAAGAAATTGTTCGCTATGAGTTGTACGATATGATAACTGTCGCTACTATGAATTGTTTTCGCTATGATTTGTCGCGCTATGAACTGTTGCTACTATGAATTGTTCGCTATGAGTTGGCGCACTATGAATTGTCGCTACTATGAATTGTCTGCTACGAGTTGTCGCGCTATGAATCGTCCCGCTATGGAATGCCGTGCAACTGTATTTCGACATTTAAGAAGTTGAGCTGAATTCAAGGAATTCTGGTTTCGTGGTTCACAGATTCCTTCCAGAATTCCTTCGTTCAGAACCTGGAATCTCAAAATTGAGCCGAAGTGGAGCCTCACTCGGTTGATTACTCTTTTGGGGATGAAGCGGCACATGGAGTCTGTCTCGGCAATTGTATTTGAGCTGGGGCTCGGAATAATGGGATGAGGGCGTAGCATAAAGAATGCAAATGTTTATGGAAAGTGTCTTTACGCACCTCGAGAGGGGAAAAGCGTCTGTTCTGAACCATTTTTTAAGAGGGAAGGAACTCAAATTACTTTACTCGTCTGACGTTCTCCTTTCTCCTTCTGCATTATCTAGATTGAATTTTCTCTAAACTCCATCGCATTTGAAGAGACATGATGATGACGAGGACGGGGACTCTGTCACATATATCTCACATTACGTCTGGTATACTCCAGTCGTCTTTTATCTGTCGCACGGCTTCGGGCAATTCAGAACGAGACTCCAGAAGTGACTTGAGGTTTATCATCACTCCACAGTCTGTCGTTCATTTTCTAATCCTTTCAAAGGAATACGTATTAGATTATTCCGATCCCAATAATGTTTCACTCTGCTTCAGACCAAATTAAATTTATTATTAAATTTGATTAGAGCGAGTGGCTCGCCTTTGGCCTAGATCTTCCTAATTCACCTCAAGCACCTACCTGATCCAAACTCGGAGTCAAGTGTGTTTGACACACTTCCAAATTCAAGGCATGTCAAATGTCAACACGAAATGGAACACAATTAAAAGTACCACTTGCTCAGGTGAGAAGTCAACTTCCGTGAAGAAGTTCAAGGCCCTCATCAAAAACTGTCACACACACACACACTCATTCCAATTTAAATAGAAACAAACCATGCTTCAACTAAATTCAATATTTTTGAAAATTAGACCGATAAATTGTATTTTCAGGGAATTATAAGTCTTGAACTTCTAGAAAATTTGACCACACAACTATACACAGAAGCACCACAGGATCATAAACACCATTTTCGAATCTAAACTACGGTTCTTGATAGCTTTGGCTTTAACTAGCTATATTTACTTCTGATATTGAATCCAAAATATTGACCTACTATAGAATACAAGCCCATCTAATAACTACCAAGAAACATTACGAGTATAATCTCCTCACAGGAAATGTCAACAAAATGGGTTCACACTCTTAAACCGCAACACCAAATTCCGCTCCGCATCAAAATATTGTATTGTATCATCACTAAGAAGCCGACAGGCCTCGGTAGGCAGATTGACGTCGCGTCACGACTCACGACACGACGCACCAATTTTTAGCTTGCTACTTGCATTCAAAATTCAATAGTTACTTTTGCCAGAGCCTTTGTTACTTTTTTGAGACGCTATTCGTTATTCATATGCAAGGTGTAGCCAAGAGGTTCAAATTCTCGTGATTACGCATTTCGAATTTTGTATTTTTATAAAGTACTATTTTTAATTGCAGAGGTTGATAAAGGCACTCTTTGCCTTTAAACCCCTATCGCTTTGCCAATCACCGCAACGCAATCTCTCCAGTCAGATGAGTAGGCAGGATTTATTTAGTGATTGCGATTTACACAGCGACTAGTTTCGCAATAAATTCTTCAGGCTGAATTTAAATCTGAGTTCTGGTTGTTTGATGTACAAAAGCTTTGGTAACCACCACTGTGTTTTGAATTTTACATAAAATACATGTACTAATAATTTCAGTCATTCAGTCATTTCAGTTATTCAGTCATAACCATGAACATTTCAAATATAGGTGATAACATGGCCTGGCGTAACCCAGGAAGG
>JAQFYU010001004.1:0-17106 GCA_034694905.1 Ceratophysella granulata | reverse complement strand
AAACCCAAGTGTGAATTGCAGTCTAATCATGCCACTTGAACCACAACAGAACGAACGGGGAAATGAACATTTGAAGCTTTAAATAAAGATCTGTGGCACGCTCGGAGGACCTATCAGTACAAAGCCTGACGAAGAGAAACTTTCACCAATCAACCTAGTTTCCAGTGCAAATATTATGTTCTCCTTCCATGTCCTGATTCCACACTACTGGACTTCATAATTCGCACTTACGCTCTTCGAGTCACTTCCTAACCTAGCTCAAATTCATCACCCTTTCATACACTGAATCGAATACAAATCTCATTTCTTACTGAACTTCTTGACTCCATAATCAGAACATTCTTCGCTAATTCCTATTGAATTACAATTTCAATTACAATTTGCAACTGGATTACGAAACAAATCAGTGCGAAAAAGTAACAGCGAAATTCCTACCCATTTCTGCAAACGATTTTACGATTTACATTTTCCAAAGCGTCTTCCTTATGATTGCTCCATTGTTTTACAAATTAAAACAATTAAGAATGTGTATTGTGTCTACAATTCGGCGATTTGGAAATCACTATATATTGCCGCTGCCCACATTAGACATTAGAATGGTTTCAAACTGATAGCGTTTTGTTTCTGTTGAAGTTAATTCAATTGAAATAATGAACTAAATATTTCAGCATGCAAAGATATGCAATAAATATGAGTCCTTATCAAAAGTACGGTATATCAGTCATCGCAAAATAAAATATACTTAACGACAATGTTTTTAAAATTAAATCCATTCTGGAGGCTGTGTATATCAATTGAAAATTTGCGCGAACAATTGAAACAGATGATACTGCTTAATTTGTTGGTTGGAAATCGCAATGTACCAGCAGCTACGAAACTTATAGCAGTCAAATCATTAAAATTCCTTGGAACTTGTATCCAATGTAAAATTACTATGTAGGTTTTCTTTTCATATATAGAATTAAGGTTCCTTCAAATACCCAGTCGGTTTTCGGCGTTAGTTTAGTTTCGCTGCAAACTACGTTTTTAGATGATATGATGAAAAATATCTAGATGATGAAAAATAATTTGGAAAGATGCTTACTTATTCTCGATGTTCATGTGGGGCGGGACAGGACATTGAGTCCGCGGTAGTGGGAGTGTGGCGGAAGCGGAACGGCTCTTCCACCGTCCGCCCCGTCTCTGACCAACCACAGCTTTGGTGGGATGTCTCGGAGACGCGTCTCAGGTCAAAGCCTGACCTCCGAGTCGGAGGAGCAGAAACAGAAGTAGAACCAGTACCAAATCCCCACTACTACGTTCAGTACGGACACAACACATTGGGCAGGAAGGACTGGGACGCCACTATAAAACACAGTTCCAGTTTCCCAAATAATGTCCAGAAAACAGAGTTCGGAGGCAGGGACGCCTCCTGGATTCGACCACCACACTGCCACTAGCTCGGAGTGAGAGTAACTCGTGGCAAACAACAATAGGAAGAGTAGGCCGCCTGATAAGCCCGGATAAACAATGCTGGGGCTGAATGACGTGAATCCTTTTATACAAGCCTATTGTCCGAACCATCAAGGCTCGTGCTGGCACTCGGGCTTTCCAAAATACACCAAATCACTCCTTCTCCGGAATGCGGACTGAGAGCACTGCATAGAAATGCTCGGATCCCAAGGCACGAGCGACTTAATTCTATTCTGTCCCGGTCCATTACTCCGGCTTCATGGGACACGTGGTGTTGAGGAGCACTCACGGATAATGCGACCAAGCGGAAGAGACCAGTTCAGGAAAAAAAAAAAACAGCTCTGTCCTGCTCGACGGTAGGAGCTCAATTGAGTTCCGAACCTCGTCTAGGTTTCTCCCAGGCCTCAGTGAGTGATCAGAGATTGGCCATGTCCACCAAGAGACCAGCAGCAGCCAGTCGAGGAACCCCAAACTCCCATCTCCCTACTGCACCAGACCATGCCAACCACCATCAGTCCCTGTCTCATCACCAGAGTAATGGACTGAAAAACTCCGTAAGTTATTAGCCAGGAGTCTTTTCTCGCTAAATGGAATCAAAGTGTAAATACGAACTCGAGGAGAACAAACGAATTCTGTGAGTGTTGTGAGGCTGAAGTTGGAGTTTGGTCAATTCCGCCCAAATGAGCCAGAAATTCTAGACGGAGTCGGAGAACTTGAGGATACTCAATTTGGGACGGAGGAGAAATGGACCGGAGATCAGAACTTTTATTTGCTCAACTTTATCTCAGACCTAATATAGATATTATTGTACGCTCTTTCCTCCTCACGACCCGCTGGGATGCCCGTTTAAATGACATGGGAAGTACTTGGACTCCCTCCACTATCTAACAACTACTGCTCAGATTAGATGTTGCTATTATTATCTACCTGGTCACCATAGACTCAGGTCTATACTGTCGCATTCCTTCCGACTACTACTCGCCTCATCCATTGTGTCCAACAGCTACACACGCTTGACCTCTCAATCAACACACACTACCTAAATGGACAATAGGAGCTGAATGGGAAGAAGAGCTGAGCCTAACCACCGAAAAAAAATTTGCATGGATTTCGCTCAAATTTGGCATATACTGTTATAATATTATTCTACACATTTGATAAAAATTTGGTTCAAATTGAATGCGTTTTTGATACCCCTCCCAAAACTACCGAACAAGCCGCCCAGGTCTGTAACCACGTGTTTCAACTCTAATTCCTGGATTTGCAGAATGGAATTTTACAGATCATCCCTATCCCTTAGTCATAATTTAAAATCGGTTTAGAAAAGGAAGATCCTATAAACAATCGAACAATGTTTCGGAATGCTCGTGAAACTTCTGGAAAAACCTTAGAAGCGAAAAACTCAGATTCGAATCGAAGATTGTGCAAACGATGAGTTTGGAGAGAAACAACTAGTGCGAAACACCAAAACATCATGGCAAAAGACTATCTAATACAATAAACGATAGACCATGCGCGTGAAAGTATCGAAACAAAAAATATTATAGTTTTCTGATCTATACTATAAACATGACGAATGCTGATATCTCGCCGTAAATCAATGTAGGTGCTCTCTGCTCTCATTATGAATCTTTTCTAATTGTAGCGAAATTATTCCCAAAACTATTCACGAAATGTAGTCATATCTAATCACAAACTCCCCACTTTTAAGAAAAGTACTGCACAATCACGGAATAAAATTCGCCTAGTTTTGACCCCACCTAAACAATTTTATAACAATGTCACGAAACTAATGTGGGACTCAACAACTGGTAAATTCGATTCAATTGAATTAACATTTTCTAATTCTAACGCTAAGTTTAACAATTCGTCAAGTGATTAAGATTCAGATACAAAAATATAATTACTAATAGCACAATTTCAATCATAAAATACCAGTGCATTTCACCGAGGCATGGGCCCCTACTGCTATCTGTAAGATCATGCCATTTTCACTATTTGGGTTAGGTTCATCAGAATTTAGAAACTGATGTAACAGTTTATTCAAGTCAAAGTCAAGTCTGCGAAATACGAATACGAGCGGCACGATAATAAAGGGAAATCTCCAAGTACTTGAACCGTATTATTGTGGAATGACGTTTGACGTTGTCTGAATCTGAATTGATTGACAAATCTGGTGCCAATGATTTTGTGCAAAAGTACAACATCATGTGGAGCATGAGATCATTTTGTTCCTCTCGTTTCATACTACATGGAATGATTTAATGTTTTGAAGAATTTCCGCAGATGGAAGAAGGGCTTGAGAAGGAAACAATAGCAGGTGAGGACATCCCAGTGAGAGCTCAGCTCATAATTTGTACTTTATTTTCCAGAAAGGTTAAAAACTCATCACATTTGGGAGCCACACACTCGAATTCCCGCTTCTCCCCACCAATTCTTGCTCCCCTCTCAACACCCTTTGAAATTAAGTACACCTACCCTTAGGGACGTCTGAGGTTAAGGCTCGTTTTTGGGGTTCTAGAAAATCTATTTAGTTTCACCGTTTAAACCCTATCTAATAGGAACATCCACTATTTCACTCGAGTGGACTCGTGGCTTTGGTTCTTTTGTAGAGACTAGAGAGACCCCAGTTATAATACAAAAACACGTTTACTTCCACATAATTTCACTTTACTGAATTGGAGTCGGGCTGAAAAGGGCACAAGCTACAAGCTCATACATAGCATCCATCTGCATACAAAAAATAGGAGTCACTTCTATTAATAAATCCCTCCATTTTGCATGGAACCTGATTCAATATTTCCGGATTCTTTGCATTCCATGAACAACGGAAAACAATGTAAAAATTATATTCTTAACCTGTTCATACAGGTGTTTCTTTAAGGCAGAGCTCTCCAGAACCCCTCATGCAAAGTGTAAAAAACACGAACTGAGCTTAATCTCGAGTTGAAGTACCAAACAAAGTAGCCAAAAGTGTCTGTATTGACCGGACAATTGAGGGGAGAAAAGTAACATGAAATTCAAAAAATTCGTCCCTCATGGAACTATAAATACAAAATATACAAGGAATACTTTGCCTACATTCAACGTCATAAATTCAGTGTTCAAATAGGATCCGTTTACCTGTACATTGTTATTGAGAAAAGTCAGACAAGAAACTTGGGAAAAGAAGAGAATACCTGGGGCAGCCCTCTGCCACCCTTTCAGTGACCCTCGCTCAATTTCAATAAGAGAAACTAACCACAATAAAATGTTGTAGCTTTGGGAAGTTGGAAAAGAGAAGTAGCAGGAGCCAGCCAGCCTGGACCAAAAGGACTCAATTTCATGCTTCTACAACTGAAACCGATGTGATCATGTGGTCAAAGGACATAACGCAGGCCAAGGGTCGTGCTCAATCACAAACTCTGTCCTACTCCACCTTTGGAATTGCATTTCCCCCAAAAAAATAAAGACCTACAAAATATTTTATGCTTCACGCAAATAACAAAATAAAAATTCAATTTTAAAATTAAGCAGAATCCGAAAGCTGAAGACCCTGTGTTCTTATATTGAGTCAAATCATTCGCAAGGTTTGACCCACTTGCTGAGGTCAATCACGTGAACTAGGACCTAGCACAGTGCTAGTTTAAACTTACATTTAAAATTCAGGGTAGTAAATCCAAATGGTAGACGTAAAATATAGACGATTCCACGAAAATTCACACCCGAAATATTGGCCCTACGAAAATTTTCTCTGAAAACCCGCTGCCTTTTAATTTTAATATAAATACAGAAAATGTAGTGTACGAAGTTTGATAGTTTGATATCAGAATTTTCTATTATGGTATTACGACGGCTACAAATTCTGAGTTTAGAAGAGAAGTAGAAAGCGAAGCGTAAAGCGTAACCTTCATGACCTCAAAAACTACGAATACCGAGCGTTGTTGTACTGAATCGAATTTCAAACTAAATGATACAAGTGCTCAAACTGTCAATTGAATCCTTATGCGAATGCGAACTAGTGTAATTTATGACCGACAACTTAACAGCTTTGAACACGTAGAGCCTCGACATGTCACATCCTCGGATTGTTGACGAATTCCAGAATTCCACAACTTATCTGAGCTGTTGTGGGTTTAGAAGCGAGGAAGGAAGGGATGGATGGCGGATACATTAGGTATGCCATATGCAAAGTAATTTGGAAAATATCCCAATACATTGTTTACTCACGCTGCTCAGCTAAACCCGTTTAATATCTTCCCCCTTGTCTTCCAGACGCTCAATTCTTATAATCTCATTGAAAACGTGCTTTCACACTTATTCCTTGGACTTGACTCGAATCCACAATTGGAACGTCAGGAAGACCAACTGACAGGTTCTGTGACAAAGAGACACGTTCTGTCTTCCGCTTTCCAAAATAAAGTCAAACGGAGAAGAGGACTACATTACAAAACGGTTCAGTCAAAAGCTAGACTCGTGGCTCAAGTTGAACTTTTTCTGATCTACTTTGGAAAACGTTAGAAACCAATAATGAAAACCCGCCAGAATGAGCGGAATGTCCTTCGAACTGCGTTTCAAAAAATGTGGACTGTCGCTGATGCAGATGCGCTTAGATTTTGGATTCCCACTGTGTCAGGCATATGCATACCAAAATAGCTACTACGTCAAAAATTACGTAAAATATTCGTACAAGAGCATATTTCTTATCACTCAAAACATGCCGCATGTCGCACTTGTAAGTACAACTATTTTACTACCAAACTACCAATCTCAGTTATCGGAATGTCAAAGATATGTGATGGCCAAAAACAAGGTAAGTTAGTCTAACTGATACGCACTCTCCAAATACCTGCCACATCTCCAAATCTCCAATATCAATCAAACACCGCCAATTAGAAGCATAACATTGCATTTAATTTTAAATCTTTTCAAAGGTCAATTGTTATGGAAAACTTCCCTCACAATTGCAATGAAGTGATCAATCCAAGAAGATTACGCGGAAAAATGGCGTCGTACCACAATTGTCACTTTGCGTGAACGCAAGTATCCATAGAACATTACATTGTGAATTCCGATAATCTCGATTCGGGATCTTTCTAAATATTATGGGAGATATTTTCTAATTGGCTACAATTACCGATTGATCACGCCTCGGAAGCATGTCAACAAACCAAAAAAATATACCTGGGATTTTCCTGTCATCGTAGGAATTCGAGGAACTGAGTTCGCACTTTTGCATATATCAATAAAATAATGTGCAAAACATGTTTCTGAAACCCTAAACTAGACATTAGAACCAGCATGAAGCGGTGTGAATCAATTATGGCTATTATTTTGGGACATATAAGGGTTTGACGCCTGACTCGCGTCACCTTGCAGGTAAGCGCCTCATAAATTATAGACGGGATCCCCTGAAAAGACTTGACATGACTCAGATGACGAGGTGAGGAATCCTTGTGTTGTGCACATTATTCCCAGGACCATTACTCAGACCTAGACCGTGCCAAGTGCCAAGTCAGAGACGCCTGAACGGGGGTAGACGGCAAAGAGCGAAGATGATATTCAGAAATTGGCTCTCCAATTCCCAATTGCTCATCAACCCATCCCATCTCCATCCCTGCCCTTGAAACAACAACAGCACAGCTATTTCTTGAACTTAACTTTTAACTGAAAATAAACAATCGAATGAGTGTAGCTCGTCGTAAAACAATGGGACGAAACAATAGTGGCTGAATAAAAAATTACATAAACTCAATAGTAAATACGTCCATAAAGAAAAATCTAATAAAAATGGCAATAGCAGCCTTGCCCAATTACGTGCAAAAAACTTTAAACTTATTTGCTCAGTCCACTCTCTCCTCAATTTTTTTCAGACAAACAAGGAAGACAATTTTTTCCCCTGCTCAATTGAATTATAATCGATAGTAGAATTTAAGACGCTCATTCAGTTTAATTGCATCTGTTCATGGTGAAATCTATTCACTTTTAACCTTTGGAGACGAATCGTGTCCAATTATTAATTACAAACATCCTCACCTCCTCTTTGGGAAAATGTGCCAAAAAATATTTTGCCACAAAGATATCAAAGGTTCCTGAGTGATCATGATCAGGGATCAGAAATCAGAAGGAAGCATCTGCATCTTCACGTCTGCTGTGGAAATTTTCTGTTTATTTCCATGTCATTCATGACATCCCTTAGGGAGATGCTAGATACAAACAACACCACAGGGAAGCCCATTTAGTCTCAATGCTCAACTAATAATATCCAATTTTTTGCAACCTCCGAAATACACGTCTTTATACTTCGTGATAATTGAATTGAACCCTTTCTCCTTCACCAGTCATGTTCAAGCCTTCTTTTGATAAATGGCCGAACATAAGCAGCTAAATGTCCAAAAAATAATTTCAGCAGTTATACATCATTGCATAAATCGGCTTCGCTGATTTTCATCTCAATTCTCCCGTTATCAAACGGTATTCCATTCGATTGTCATGAAACTTTTTGAATGGAAGCTTATATGTCAAATGGCAAATAGGCAATAAGAAGAAATAAATCAAAAAAAAACTTTTTTCTCCTGGTAGGTATTTTTTAGTAGTTTATCAATTTAGTTATGTTGCTAACGTCCAGTCTATATTTACTCAAGCTTTCACATCAGAGTCAACGTACTTACTGCCTAAAGAAATATAGATTTGCAGCTTTCATTTTCATCATTTGTGTTTTGGATTTTGCCTGTCGGACCAATTGATTCGATTTTCAGCTGAGCTTTTTCAAACGGGTACCTACTTAATCAGAATCAAATCTCGAATCTCTCCTTCATGTGATGGGTAGGGGCTGTATACCATATAAAATCTGCAAATAGTTACACCTGATACCAATTCAATTTTATAATTTCAAAAAAATCCCAACTTGAGAATACAACTCCTTGTATTTTTAGACTAATTCAGCAAATTGAAACTCAAATTAAATAAATTATCATATCAAATTTAGTTCCATCCGTGGCAATCAAAAGTAAAAGCCCTGGAAGGACAATAGAAGCAAAATGACTGATTGATGTGAAGCAGTGAACCAGAACGAGCAGAATGGCAGTAAATGCAGAATAGAGCGGATAAGCATGGTAAACAAATGAGGAAGCTCCACGCCAGACGAAAGAATAACAACTCATTTTTCGAAGATGGAAATAAACCAATTTTAATTTCCTCTATCTGTCCATTAGGCAATCCTTGTTCCTTATAAGGTCACAAGTTGCTCTTGTGGTATGGTGCTGGGCAGAGAGCCTATTTTCTCTGTCCGACTTCAAAAGTGGACATGGACATGAGTGGAGATTGGAATAACAATAACAAGGAATAACATCTCACTGGGAAGGAATCCGAACAAACATATTTCTTTCTAATACTTCCAAAATCCATCTTATTAGAGCTTCAAAAGGAAGGCTCGAGAATTTATAGCTCTCCCATATGGATTCTTGCCAAAAGTACATAAAGTGCTCAAGCGGCTACGCCAAAGGACGTCCACCCTGGACACAAATTTCTAGCCATATCAACCTCACACAATTCCTAAGATCTTACTCTCAACATTTTTTCATACCTTGAAAATACTTTCTGCCGCTTGATTTACTAGAGGTTCATAGTTTCCAAATATATAACTGATTTATACGCTAATTTCAAAGAAAAATCAATTCTACCCCCAGAAATTCACCACTCTCCAACCCCTCCACGTCTTTCCGTCAAGCTAAATCCACGTCTGTCGGGCAGTGTGTGAGTATGTTGCATGCAAGCGTGGTATATGACTTGAATTATTACTCCTTTAATGCTCTAACTTCAAGACTCTGGTAATAATTCCTTTTGAAAGGCCCGTATTTGGAAAATTAGGAAAAGAAGATCTATCCAAACCCCTTTACTCTCCATGCTACCAATCAAACATAGGCCCATGGCGCTTCAAATTCTCAACAACGCACAGTTACTCGATTTTCCAAACCCAGTAAAGGCTATGAGCGGACAGAGCTTTTAATCGGATTGGTACACGAAGGAAACTGAGGAACGGTCACGCACTCAGCAGCTCTCCAGCCGACTTTGAATCTCAAACTTGTCAAAAATGAGAGGAGATGAGCTAAATGGATTTTGGGTGTATGGGAGGTGATGGGATTAATGCGGGTTATTTAATTCAACTCACTGGCTCATAGATCCGAAGGCGCCTCGGGAAACTCATAAATAATTAGTTCATTGAGGTTGAGAAGCACAGGATTAGTCGAGTTGTATTGGTCTCTAGCAGACTCACTAGTCACTGAAGAACAGTGATATATTTTCCAACTCATTCCAATATTGAACATATGAAACAACTTGTTCCGCATCTGAACGCACTACTTATTACTTACACGGACATTCAAGATGCAAGGAAAGCTATTAACTTAAGCTTGGTGAAAATATAATTGAATATGACTATGATTGATATGATTTACGAAAACCGCATCCGCAAGTTCAAAATGAATTTAATATTTAATCAACAAAGAAAACTCTGAATTAGTTGTATATGTGCAAACATTAGTTGTATATAGGCAACCAGGCTACAAAACCAGACGGAAACACAGAAGGAAACAACGAGATATCGGGAACCTGGTTAAAGCGGAAAAACGCTATGTTCAGCTATCTTTTGTTCCTAGGAAGCGTAGTTGAAAAGGGGTTGAGGCCCAGGCACGATCCGCGAGATGATGAACAATGCTTCGTCTCTTTTCCTGATCAAATATGGGAAGAGTTGACAAGCGGAGGCTCATCCATAAAAATCAGATTTAGAGCCAAGCCACAACAGAACTTTCAATATCCAGCCCAACTCATTGGCGTGCTCAGAATTCAGTTGTAAACCACGAATTCAGGAAAATGATGACTTCTTTTCAGGGAAACTATGTGCAAGACATTGCGACATGCCTAAAGCATTGTGAAGTTGAAATTCTCAGGAGCAAGCTGATCACGGAGTGCAATACAGCATTAGTTTGCAAATTGCTTTGACGAAAGCCATTTAAAACTTCAAACATAACCATGAGTTTGGAATCTCGCTACCAACTAAAGAAAATGCCAAAAATTATTGCAACTTAATAGTCAGAATTTTGAAACCCTCTCCGGAACATTTGACCCGGACACCATCCGTAAATTCCTGGTTGGAGGCAAGGGTGGTTACGGAACGAATCCTTCATCCCAAAATTGAAGCTCCTTGAGCTCACTGATCATTCAGTCTTTGGCATATGCGTACGGGTGAGAGAGATTAGACCTCCCGAGAGTCCATGTGACCCTCCAGGGGGTCACTCGGGCTCACCACACCCCCTTCCGTATTGGACCTGGATTTACATAACCCGTCTAGCCCCCTTCCTAATTCCGAATTCTCCTACTCACCAAACCCTTCGTATGGCCTGGTTAGCATCGGCAAAAAACAATGAGAACAAATAGAAGAGCCACCGGTTTGGTTGCTGTTCCTCATTCTCGTCTCGCCCTAGGAACTGAAAAAAAATTTGGACATTGGATTGACCAGGACTGGATGACTTCATTATCTTATCCTGTCCCGATGCTTCGTCTGCCCAATTGGGCAAGACCCTTCATCATTAAACTTATCTACACACCAACAATGGCTCTACAAGGGCCCATTCCTAACTACTACACAGATATGGACTCAGATACGCTCACTCCGACTTCTAAATTCCTGAATCTTGTCCCATATCTCAGTCCCAATCCCAATGGGAATATTTAAAATGAATGTGCAGTAGAATGCACGACACTCCTAATTTATAGATCAGGGTCCTCTGGTGTGTGCACCTAATGAAAAAGCCTGCCATTAAATCAAACATATTTGCTATTCCGAAGTAAGACAACATTCCGCAATTCAAGTAACTGGAGGTTCCATTCGAAGAAATTCAGTTGTGTATCGCTTAAACCCTACGCGTATATTACGAGAACGAGCACGTCAACTTGTAGCTTTAAACGCATTGCAACAATGCAAATCTTCTTTAAAGACCACGTGAATGGGAAGTATCATGCAAACAAGTATGGATTTCAGAAGACTTTTAAGTCACTACATACACAAAGTGCAACATCTATCAATCCAGTCAGACGTCAGACCTCATCGAAATTTTCAACATTCAGCCTGTGACATGGAAATTCCAAGCCTTCTTCCGGGCAAAACGGAATACCAAATGCTGCAAACTCGTTTGATGTCCATTCTACGGTCCACCGCTATGCCAAAAAGACCAAACCAAAACCAAGAACCAAGTTTCAAATTATTCACACACATTATGCCCAACTCATCTCGTCATCTCCATGTTTTTCTCACCCAATTACCCCGAAAGTCGACAAAAACCAAAGAAACCCATTATCTCTCTCGCCCAATAATTAAGGCTTGTAACCGAGCCCCGCCATGGATTCTTAGAGAATAAATGGAACCTCAAAGGCTTGGAAGAGCTCTCCTTCCGCACACAATTATTCCACATATTTGTACATGCCTGAGCATATCCCTGGGCTGGCCTTAAGTGAAACCCAAGTGGTAATAAGGAGATTATAGGAGACGGAACTGATAACGAGACATGACATGACAGGGCATTGATTACACCCTAGTTCTATGCCACCAGCTAGTACTATGTATGTATTATGTAGTTCGTCGAGACGCGAATCAATTCTCAATTCACAGGCACCTTTAGCCAGGATCAAGAGACAATAAAACCACACCTAATCTACTCAACTCAACTCCTTCTGACCGCCAAAGGTGGCAAAAAGGGAGATTTTGGAGATGGTGCAAAAAAATTAAGGGAATTATTATAAGCCTCATTACTTTCCACTCTGGATTAACACTTCTCCCATTCGCACACACCACCAACTCACTCGCTTGACCTCTTGTCATAAACCTCAACTGCTTTACAATCTGGGAAGAAATACAACAAGATAATTGATTTCCTTCCTAGTCAAAGAGATTGAGATGAGATGCTATGAATTGAAGTTCAAATCAGTCTGACTCGACTATCCGTCACTCAACACATTCTAAAATGGATCTTCCGAATATTTATGACACCCTGATTTCAATTCCAGTTTTCATTCACACTTTCTTACTTGGTCATATGCTACAAAAATTCAGATATTTTGAATATAATATCACCTTGTTAATTTTTCAAGGTTATAGCATGTCTGCGTCGTGGAATCTAGCTCTAAATCTTGGCTTACTGAGTCTTTAATAAAGCAGTTTTGCATGATTTGACTGACACCCGGAAGAAATTTCTTAGAAATGCAGACTGGAAGTGTCTTGGAAACGAAGGCTAGTCCAGAAGATGAAGCTCATTTGGAGAAGTAAAGATAGAGCCGAGAGAGAGTCTCTAAAGATGCCTAATGACAATGACGTCGTCGTGGTCTAATCTCTAGTGACACCCGTGAAAAGCCCTTTGGGATGAGCCAGGTGAGTCTGGTGTGGAGGAGCAGTTCTGCATGAGGCCACGAAATGTGTTTAGTAATAATAATAATAATACGAGATGAAGGCTTCGACTCCCTGACATTCCATTCGAGGATACGAAGAGTTTGAAACAGTGCGTTCAAGTGGGCCTCCCAAAAAAACTTCCAAAGTTACAAGATAAAGTTTCATATGACCAAAATTCATGCAAATAAGGGTGGGACCCTCTTTCTCACGATACAACACACGAACTCGAGTCTTTAGGGCCCTCCACAGGCTCAGAAGTTGGGAAAAGAGCATCAACGGAATACAATACAATAACAATGCATTACGATTACATAACATTCAATTCATCTTTTTCAAGTTGTTCCAAAAGTGTGGCTAATCTCTACGATGCTTTGTCCAAAAAAACAGAGAGTTCTCTAAATGGTATTCGTTTCAGGTTCTGGTTAATGCTCGGGGTCGAATAAAGATCCACTTTGGGTTATCAACCAACAAATTTCTCTTGTGGAAAGAGGACCATATTTTATTACATTACAAATAGTGGGTTTTTTGGTGAAGGTTTCCTTTTATATGAAAATATTTCAGAACGGATCTGCCTACTTCAGAAATCTCTTCATCTCGGAGAGAAATGTATTCCAGAGGTTTCCACCCTGATATATCACCTTCAGCCTCACAGCACACCCGAATCGTTTCAAGAATTAGTTTTGGATTCAAAAGTACCATGAAAGTACTCCGGCACCACGTGACCTTGGCTTGGGTCGAATGGAGATGGACGGAGGCAGATGTTGGATGTTCTACGTGCTTCGTGTGGAATACTGACAAGAACCCAATGATTCATGGTACTTACCACCTACCAAGCCCGAATTTACAAAAAATACATTCCAGCTTTCTCAAATTGTTTCGTAATTAAGGAAACACGTTTGGCCTCTAATGACTTTACAGGAGCAGACAAACCTGAGCTTTGAACCGAAGACCTGAACTCACAGAAATATGCAGAGTAGATGTGATAGCGAGAAAGAAAAACTACGTAATGTAAGGAGGAAGATTAAGATTAAGATATTGTAGCTACCAGTATTGTATTGATGTATCCACTTGGATACATCAATAATCATCATAATAATACATCAATAATGTGTTACGCAGAGTCTATGCACATTACATAGCACCATAATACATAGTCTCCACTAAAACGACACTCGACCTCTGGTCGTTTTGGTCGTGGATGACCTACGTTTGTTGTTAGTTTGCAAGGTTGGTTTAACAAATAGGTCATCCAGTACCAAAACTAAAACGTCAAGAAGAAAGCACCTTTACTTACTCGAACATACAAATCCATTTTTGCAAAATCGAAACACGCATCACATTCGCGCACAGCAATGTTTTCGCTCAGCGCATAACATCATATTCGCACTTTTAACATAGTACTATCGCACATCGTCATATTCGCGTCCGCGCACAACATTACATTCGCGCATGTTACAATAAAAGAAGTAATAAGTATAATGTTTGTGTGTTAGTCATACCGCATCTTGATGTTGCAAATACTCGCCCGCTGTGACGACCGTAGTAAGAACAAAAATCCAATCTGTAATTAAGGAGTAAGTTCGAAATACATTTCATCTTCAAAACAAAACATGTTGTCAGTCATCAGTAGTTTAGTTGCATCCCATCCCAAATCCCAAATCATTGTGGATATCCAGCTGCCCATATCCGTTGTCACGGGTCTTTTTTGTTGAGGGTCAAACCCGTGACCGTTTTACAGAAGAAGTCACATTCATTATTGACTTCACGTAGTCATGTCTCGGGGGGTCAACGTGTGTTTAGGTCATAGGTGAAAATGACGATTCCATATTATGTATGAGTTCTACAACTTTTGGTGTTTGGTGAAAATTCTGTTAGTTCAAAGTTTGACTAAGCATGTCGTACGTCGTACGTTACTAAAATTTAATTTGAAGATGTCAAATGTCAAAATTCAAGGAGAGGGCACTAATCTAGTTGTCATTGGAGTGCTTACCAATCTTCCTTTGACCTCTCACGACTTCACCTTCACCACGAAGTCCCGAAACTTTCGTTGATTTCGGGAACCGACGACAGAGAACAGTTAAATCCAAGCTTGTTTGACTTACCGTATAAGGTTGGCCCATCCGTGGATTTGCGAATTTGTCTTTTCAAAAAGAAAGAGCAAAACCGGGCCGGAGGAGGCAGACCAAACAATCTTGGCGAAAAAGTTCGGCCAGTCACCGCTAGGTGGCGCAACAGCGCTGAAGCTTGCCTACAGTTTAGCGTGCAACGAATTTGCGCAAGAAGTTCAACGCTTCGTCGATAGATGGCGGATGCTACCATGTGTAAACCAGGCAGGCAGGCGGCTTCCGTAACCTCAACCAACTTTTTGAATGCATTTGCTCCAATTTGCATGCATGAAGTGACGGCGTGCCAACCAACCTCTTTTATGGAATACACTTCTAACCTGTTCCTGTTCAATGCAGGTCATTGGGATGAATAACATAATGCTATTCTATTGAAAATTCGTCATCTCTTCTATCCTCTATCTTGTATTTTGTTTAAATCAAGAACAGTTGCTTTCATATTATTTTGTAGATCACAAGTTCGTAGTACATATATATAATATATATTAGTAAAATACATCATTGCCAAGTTCAGGAATTCTCGGTTAATTTTTAATTTACACTTTCGCACGCCTCTTCTATTGCATAATTTGCGTAATCTTTATCTCTTTTTTTAATTTGATTTTTTATTGAATCTTCCACTTGAACATTTTTTATATTCTGAAAACTTAAAATCTAAAGGTAGCAATATAATGAAATCTTCGGTGAAGCAGCATAGCATGACAATAGCCATAAGTACAAATTCTACGATTCAGACTTGTAGATTGTTGCAGAGAGGAAAGGAAGAATTCATGTGGACATTTTATTTTTGTAAAGCAAATTCAATTGAGTTGAACAGATTACAAAAGAATAGAGTTATCAAACCTTAAAATACCCTCTAGCTAGAAATCTTTACTAAGAAACCGGCTACCGGCTACATAGTCTAGTTAGAAGGACACTACAGAAGCGCAGCAAACTAGTAGACTAAGCTCTGGGTTGTCTATCAATCCGAATTCGGAGTGAGTGCAGATTTAAGTACTTTGATCTCCTGGTCCTTAAATTCCACGATTTGCATGACCTGTTGATATTCTTCCTTCTTTTGTTTCAAAAGTCGGGCCTTCTCAGTCAAACATGATTTCAAATACGCAGTTTTCATCCTTTCAGATTCCACCTCGATGCGAAGATACTGCAATTCATCCTCAGCGACAGTCAACTTAGGTTGAGTCACAGCAACCTCGTCGGTGTCATTGCGTGCCAAGTCTCCTGAAATGAGTATGATTAAATTAGTCGATTGAGTTGTGCTTCTCGTTGGTCCTTCTTTCTAATGTTATTCAAATAGTACGGTTCAAGAATACCTAAATCCTTGAGCAGCTCCTTCGTTTGGTTTAGATCAGTCATGATTTTTTCCAAGGCAGCCTTCATCTCCTCCTTGTCAACCACCTGTTGATAAATCGAATCCAAGGACGTATTCTCCAATGCGGTAACCGTACTATACAAAGTCTTGGTAAACTCTTGGTACTTCTTGGTCTCAACGTTTGTTTGATGGAATGCAATGTCCACGAGGGTCATCCGAGCTTCCAAATTCGCGACCTTCAACTGAATTGGGATTTCATGATCCTGTCAAATAAACTCAATATTATATTCAATAATGGAAAGCATGACACAGTCTGTCAAAACTTAGTTTAATTAAATACCATTCGGTGACCACGAGTCGGAGTTTCAGTTTCCATAATAGCTTCATGAAAGGAAGACAATGAGCCGTTTGGAGGTATCTGAAGCACACGCCTTGACATATCCTTCTCCATTTTTATCTTCTCTCCGCTCAGGATAGGAAGAGACATCTCTGACACTTTCTTTTGAAAAGGGGTAAGTTTCGGAGCTTCAAATTGATTTCCGTCAGTGACATTCTTCGTCACTTCAATATGCGGTTGCGATGGGGCCAAGATTTGCTTTACAACATACGGCGCAGGACGAAAAGTGGGAATGGCTTCGTCCGCATTCGGTTCAGGCAACTTGGGTAATTCTTCGGCAGTAGAATCCAAAGGCTGAACGACCGTCTCCATCTCCAGATTAGGCTGAATCATTGGAGATTGATCCAAAGATACTCCAGCTTGGACTGTTTCAGCAGTAGCAGGTTGAATCATTGAACCTGAC
>JAQFYU010001003.1:0-17108 GCA_034694905.1 Ceratophysella granulata | reverse complement strand
GTCCCACCACCGATTCCACCGGTTGAGACCAGACGTAGGTTACTTACAGAATTAAAAGCGCAGTGCGCATAACGTAAAATAGTAGTTGCTGATGTTGATATCGTGTCACTTTATGTTTACAGCTGCAGTACGAAAGGTGGATGCTGTGGAACGGCAACAACTGAGTGAATTTGGATCCTACGTAGCTGAATGTCTACCAAAGTATATTCAGAAAATTCAGATTACGGCTGGGAATGAGCTGGAACTTCTGATTGTACCAGAAGGAGTGATTCCAGTTTGTTCCTTCTTGAAAGGACATCATACCTGTCAATTCACTAATATTGTGGACATTGCCGGAATGGATGTTCCTGCACGGGCTAATCGATTCGAGGTATATTCTTGGATTGTAAAAATATAGCTCCTAGCTCCTGACTGGGCACAGTATTCATATTTTTTTCTTTTGGTTTCAGATTATTTATAATTTCTTGTCGCTCCGCTTCAATTCTCGAATTCGAGTCAAAACTTATACGGACGAACTGACTCCGATTGAGTCACTGAATGACGTGTTCAAAGGAGCTAACTGGTATGAACGAGAGATTTGGGACATGTTTGGCGTTTACTTCTCTAATCATCCTGACCTTCGTCGAATTTTGACTGACTACGGATTTGAAGGACATCCATTTAGGAAGGACTTTCCACTGACGGGATATGTTGAGGTAATTAAGTAAAGAAACTTCCATTTGATTCGAAGCTGATTTTAGAAGCGCTTGACAAATAACGAAATATTGAAATTTCAGGTCCGGTACGACGATGAAGTCCAGCGTGTAGTGGTTGAGCCATTGGAACTGGCCCAAGAGTTTCGAAAGTTTGATCTAACCAGTCCATGGGAACAGTTTCCTAACTTTCGTGATGCCAGTCCAGCCGCTTCAGAAAACGTGCCACTGACACCCCCATCGCAACCACAACCACCTCCACCAAAGAAGTAGTCAATTCTTGTCATCTTAAACCTAAATATGAGACCCTACTTGGTTCAAAACTTCTTCTAAAGAAAGTATCAGAAGCTCATTGAATTGCTGAAAATGTAAATCAAGTTTATTAATCCAAAATAGGAAGAAAGTGTAGTAGCCGTAAAATTGATTTCATTGTGTAGGTGTTAGGTGTACATATTATGCCGAATAATAAAATACGTAAAGTAAGGAGAAGTAGTACTAGTACTTACCCAGAACTATGAAGAAATGTTTAAAATTGAAAGTGTCTGAAAAGCATATAAGGATCTGAAATCTGAAACGAGAATCTTCGTCACTCTAGTTGAGCTATTCTACCCTGAAGACTGGCCACAAGCCACAATGAAGATCTTAAGCAATTGAGATTGAGAATGCTCGAAAGTTCTACATACTTTCACTTTCATCTTTCAATATTGTATTCATGTAGAAGAGTTACACTCGTAGAGCTTACTCCATTTCAAATGTGCTACTCAGTAGCTCAAGACCTTAATTATAAACTTTTATAGTCGAGTGAAGTGAATCTTGACGAATGTGTTGTACTTTTAGCTCCAGTTAATCAGATTGGAGAAGAATGCTGGTCTGATGTTGTGTGTTTGACAATCCTTGTTTCCTGTACCACAAGAATGTCGTCCCCTGGACCGAGCTGCTCCCAACAAAGCTGGATGCAAGCCCAATGACCTACAACAAAACAAAAATACGATAAAATTTGTAATTTCTCGAGTAACGATTTGAACCAAATGTTGCCAAATTATGAAAACTTACAGAGCTGTCGATACCACAGATACGGAATCATATCAAGTAGGTAATCTGAAGTTTCTGCACGGTTTTGGTTTTCCCCCATTATGTTGCTACCTGTGCATGTGCATGGATTGGTTACATGTGCGAGAGCATAAGATAGTTTTTCAGAATTATTACCAATGTTCTTTACCTGCTATACCCACGCTGTCCATCCTTCGTACATCTGGGACAAGTTGTCAGGATTGGTTGCTTGATCAATCAAAAGCTTGGCCTGTTGACAAAAAGAGTTAATGAAAGGCAATACGGCGGTATTACGAATCCAGATTCCATTTTTATGAACATATGCTGTGCGACTTACAATTGACGGGTCATACGACAAGATTCTCTTTCGAACCGTATGAACGACTGCCTCGGCTTTCTGGACATCCAGAGCATGTCCGCCAGAATAGAGAAGTGATGCAGGGTTAAGTTCAATACCCGAACCTGCCACCGGCATCTGGAGCAATAGGGCCTGAAGCGTCGCCTCGGTTAATTCTATAGAGAAGAAGTGACAGAGTTTTAAGTCACATTACTCTAGGTTATTCGTAGAAGAAATCGGCTCTACTGATTACGGTTAATGATCACTTACTGAAATTATGGTTGTACAGACCCTTCATGGAGACAAGTTGATCAATGTTAGTTTGACACCAGAAGGGAGTGACATACATGTTCCAGGTAAGATTGACAACTTGATGAAAATCGCCAGTTTTTCCACTAGGTATTGTGTTGTTGACGAGAAATTGAATGAGTGGGTCCAAGTTGGCCAGCAGTCGACGCCAGCGATAGAGTCGTTTTTTGAGCCGGTCACCAGCCGAAACTCCAGTATTTGCATTCCACACGTTACTTGGTCTCACTTCCATTGTGGATGCTACTGACTCGGATATCTCGCTTCTGGAAATACAATTTAGAAATTGAATGAATTCAACTCTTTGACGATTTTAACGTGCATATTTTTTCTTACATTAGTATTTCCATGATCTTCCAAACGTTTCCAATACGGAGTCGGAGTAGGTCAAAAGTTGAATGGATTTCAGTTCTGAGCAGCGGCTCAGGATTGATTGGTAAGCGCTCTTCAAGCTGAGTAGCCCCAGCAATATTTTTCACACAGAACAAAACCACGTCTTCGAATTGTTTGAATTGTCCCAAGAGCTTGTCCAAGTAAACTCGAAAAGCACCCTGTAAATACATTCAAAGCATGAACCATCCCGAAATCACATCATGCACATCTTGTTTTATCTCGTAACAACTTACCGTCACTCCAGGATATTGCAGAGCAGCAATCATGTTTTGAGTCAGGCGGAATGGCACGAGCTCTGGAATTTTTAGAGACCTTCCCTTGCCAAAAAGTATGCTAAAGTCAACATGTATCAAGTGGCCCTGACGAGGGTTCATCAGAATATTATCCAAGTGCCGGTCTCCAAGGCCCACAACGTGTCCCAGTGCTGAGCCCATTGCACAGTCTCTCGTAAAGTTCGCCACTGACTCATGCCAAGCTTGTGTGTCCTCAGCACAAAGTAGCAACTCACTGCAGTAAAACAAAACGAAGTTAACTTTCTGGACAATATAGGGAATAATTTGAATATTTAAAAATTACCGTTGAATCAACTCTGATGGCGTTTCCTTCACAAGTTCATTGAACACATTTTTCAAACCCTCCGTATCCGAGCGTTCAGAATAACCCAAGCTATTCAACAATCTCCAGTACATTTCCGACGGTCGTTCAGTCAAATTAGTACGACGTAGGTACTTTTTGTAAAGAACGAACAGAGGCACGGCGTTTTTGACAATTTGGATGAGTCCACCGCGTTCACCTGGAATTTAGTCGAATGTTTAGCGAAGGTCAAGCTTTAGCAACTAGTTCAAAATAGATTCCATACCAATCGGGGTCACAGAGTACGAACGAGTGGCATAACCGCTGAACTCCTGAGTGATTCTCAACAGTTGCATAATTCCAGCATCAATATTCAGATTCTCATTCCCTTTGATTAGATATTCATACAGTTTTCCATCGGAACCACGAAAGGCTATTTTCTTAGGCTTCGATTTAGTCGGCAGGCAATTTATAATTGGTTGAACACCGATCACTGTTACATCACGAGAAAATCCGGGTAGGCTTATTGGAGGTGAACAGTTGACAAAGTCGAATTTGGAAATAAGTGGTGACAGGTTGGCCACCAAGAGCTTTGAGCTAACTGAGGATTCCAGTGTTCCGGCCAATGCAATTGTTTGCTCGTAAATTAGGCCTAGTGTATCTGCATCGTGACAGGTTTTGAGTGAAGTGATGATTTCGTTGATTCTGCTACCTACAGAACAAAAATTCAAGTTTGCAAAGTAGAAGCTTTAAATTGAATTCGGCCTATGAACTAGTATGTAGTTGTAATTCAAACGTACTGTATCTACAGATGAAGGCAACTTCCGATGGCGTGTTTCCTTCTTGTGTTTGTTGCCAGAGTTGTGACAGGAAGTTCAGAACCTGAAATACACAAAAACATCAAATTATTCTTGATTTTTGAAAAGTTTAGTATTTGAATTTAGTTCTACTGCTTACCGGTGCCACATATACTTCAACTTTGCCCAAGTTCTTGCCTCTGTCCCTTGCAAGGTCTTTCCGAAGAATATTTATCCTCTTGACCCAGTCCGCACTGATTCTATGAATGGCTGAAGCCCAAACTTCTTCTCTCGTGGTGCCAACACGCTCGATTTCTTTTACGATGGACATACAGGGCGTCGTATCTTCAGTTACCTCGTAGTCGTGACCTGAAGCAGAACTCGTTGAATTCTGAATTGGAAGCGGAGGCTGAAGTTGGAATGGTTCCTCACTGGCTTCCGTGAAGGCGTACGTCGATGTGTCAAAAACAGTCCGACGGTGCGTGAACCCACGAAACTTCTTTCCATGTTCCAGTGTAGCAATGAGAAAGGATGACTCTTGAGGAAACCGTTGGAGAAGATAGGGTCTCAATTCTTCAATTTTTGCCAGTTCCGGTATTACAAGGAGCCAATGATCATTTGTCAAAAGATCTTCAGGAATGAATTTGTGTCCCTGATGATACAGCTTGATTAGCCGAACCATGGCCACCATGATCTTGGCCTTGGCATCTCTGGAAGTCAATTCCTTCTGATTCCATTTGATGAAGCTGGCGTAGGAGTGAAGCGCGTTGGACTTCAAAACTTCTTTCAAAATATGCGTCACATCGTCATCGTCGCTCCGTTCATACACAAAGGAAGCGTACTGGTACCAGGCATCTACTTTGAGCTCCATTGACACGGATCGAGCAGTTTCCCGTGACCTTTCATATAGTGACTGGAGAATCTGATTCTTGCCACCGAATCCTTCAACAAGTTCCGGATTCGACAAAGTGATATGATGGTAGAAAATATCCGACTGCTTTATCTTCTCGGCAAAGTTCAAGTAGGCAATGACTCTGAAATCTTTGGGGAGATGTGGTGAGTTGCTGCCGTACAAATTGGAATCATTGTGGACCGTTGCATAAACTGAGGCGACGAGTTCTGCAGATTTGGAATATTGTTCTTCTTTGTACAAGATGTCACCCAGTATTTTAAAAGTATTTGCTTTGAGCTCAATTTGTGTCTCCAGATGATTCTTGGTCTCATCCCAGCTATTCCGTGTGAGCCAGGCTTTTGCGTATTCTAAATTCCCATGTTGAATCATACGATCCACTTTCCAGGTCTCAATCTTCTGTTTCTCACATTCGCTAAACCCTTTGGACTTCTCTGCAATTTCCGCAATCTTGAGTAGTTCAAATAGGTTTAATTTCCAAAAATTCTCCACACCGCCACGTATTTCTATATTTGGAACATTACGAAGAATGTCCAACTGTACGTTTACAAAGGTTTTCACGGATCCGCCAGGTAGTTTGAAGAGGGATTCAGTCGGTGGAATGGGTTTTGTGATACTGTCGATCAAGTGAATAGTAGTTTCTGGCCATTCCTCGAGTGATGCAGCGGCTCGATTTAGAATTGTTTCTGTACGGTTCAGAAGCGTGGATTTCAAAACACTTCCGGAGGTCGAATCGTTCTGGTCACTCCTCATGATGTCGTCAGCTTTTTCATATGAACCGTTTAGGTAGTAGTAGCCACCGAATTCTCCCATGCCTTTCAACCCTTCCGCATCTAATTAGGAATATATTTTTTGCAAACAAACAATTCAATATTGTAACGAATCGTGTTTATCATACCTTCCATTTCTAGCAATGCCAGTTTAGCCTTGGAATCATCTCCCAACGAAGTGGAGTAGTAGTAGGCCATTGAATAGCATCCTAAGCTCATTGCAATTTCAATTAGATCAGGTACGAGTCTCTTGAGCCATTCCAAACAAGGCTTCTTGTTTGTCACGTAAAATAGACGAATTGGCTGAAAAGTACCAAACAGGATTAGACAAATGTTAACACCTGTGACCTTATTACATTGAACACTAACCTCAGGAACACTACAAGGCAGGAATGCACTCTGATGAATACACAAGATGATTTTCCGCTCAAGTTCGTAAACAAACTTCAATTTCCAGAATGACAATTTCTGTCCACCTCGACGTGCTTTCCGAAAGACTTGCTGAAGTTGACCAAAGAAGTCTTGTGCACGACCCATGACTGTTTTCAATTTGAGACGAATTAAGAATTCAACAGCTGACTGGATCCTGGTAGGTGAGGGTGCGGAGGACTCCTTCTCCTTAACGAATAATTCAAGCAAAAATCGAGAGAATTCCGGGTGAGTCATAAATTCTAGTTCTTCACTGAAGTCCATGTCAAGCAATTTTGTTTGTTGGTTGTTGAATAAAGACGCCGAGTCGTCGAACTCAGGTTTGAGGAGAATTACGCTTGGCAGAAGTGTCAAAATTGACGAAAATTTAGTCTTTGTATCCTCAGTAATCCTGTTTTCAAGCAGAATTCGGAGGCAGCATTCTCTAATTATTCCTTGGATGTATTCCTGAAAAAATTATGGACATGTGTTTTCGATTACTCAGTTCAAAGTTTTACTTTGGTACGAGTATCTGTGGGCTTACCGATGTTTTATAGTGTGTATCCTGGACCATGAACTCAAGTAGAGCTCCCAATTCTTCTCGAAGTGACTGTACCGCTGTAAATTCTCTTAAGATTGTCAAGTAGAAGTCACTACAGGTTTCCAACAAATTAGAGACATATGATGCAGATGTTTTGAGAAATATTGAGACCCAGTCAAAGATCCATGAATTTCCTCGTGAGTCGTTCTTCTGTATCATTTGAATCCAAAAGTCCATCAATGCGGCTAGGAACCTACAACAGAATGAATCGTTGAATTTTCAAAATTCCTTGACAAAAATGTAGTACGTGTTAAAGGTAAAACTCACCGTTGAGCAGGTGATTCAGCCAAGTAAGCTCTAGCTGAGGCAATACTTGAAACAAAATGTGAATGAGCAATAGAATGTGACTTGAGCAACTCGAGCGAACAGCACCGAACACGATAATCATCGTTCTCGTCCATCTCTTGAATAAGTGATAGCAGTAGGTCAATTATGGATGGATTTAGTGCCCACAGTGAAAGTATTGAGCCAGATTTGTTTGTTGCTGAAATTTAATTGAAATCATCAAGTAAACATCAGTATCAATAATACAAGCTTTGCAGCGCTTGTGAAGTTATAAGTATAAAAAAGTAGAACTTACATATATCGGATAGATAGGCCAGACCACATAGCACGGTGTCAACATCCTTTGGACCTTCAGCAGTTTCAACACCAGGTTGAGGTTTGAGTTTATTGACAACCCATTCATAGATTGTTTGAAGAACAATGATGGATCGCGTACGAAGAAGTCCGTGAACAGCTTTCATTGTATGAAACTGATCTTGTGCAGAGAGGAAGGGTTGAATATGGTCCAGAAGTGGTAGTATGGCAAGAAGAATTTCTTTGACCTCGTCACTGGGTTGAGCTTGAACTGACACCGTATCCACCCAACAAGTCAGAGCGGTGATAAACTTGGCCAGATACTCCTTGGGCCAATCTTGTGGCCGCTCTTCGTCATGGCACATGACCAGTTGAGCCTTTACATCAGAATCAGAAGGTTAAAGTTAAATGGGATATTTATGTTTATGATATGTTCTGTAATTTGTGGAGTCAGCCTCACCTTCAACAATTTCCTCATTTCTGGCCCTTCGGTTCCTTGGCATAGAGCAATAGTCTCGTTGGAGTAAATAAGAATGTTACAGGCAGGACTCCGGATATCAAAGAATGTTTCTTGAGTGAGGACTGCATTGACCCTTGTGAACAGTCGCTCCACCAATTCTTTGACGAATTCCTTGTCAAGCGGTGCACCCAGAGACAAGAAGGCAGAAAATGCTCTACGAAGAAAGTCAAGTTCAAGAGATTCCAGAGATTATATCACAATTCATATGTAGTGTACTTACTTTATCATGCGGAACAGCCGGGAAAGATTTGTAGGCACGATACCAACTGTTGACTCGATTTCGGCTAGAAGATGAGTTAGGAATGACAAGACATAATCAATATCCACACGAAAATATGGCTCCAAATGTTGTATCACATCGTAGCAGTAAATATAAACATCTCCAAGTGTCTTCTCGTTGTCATCAATCATCCAGCCCACAACGATATCCATAAATTCCTAGAGTTCAAAAATTGTAATTAGCTTTAGCATTTGAATAAATTGTGAATAACGCGATTCAGGATTTACTTCGAAATTGCTCATCGGAGTGTCCATATTGTGCAAGAGGCAGGATACATAGATGGAGCAGTATTTCATGAAGAGGTCCGCATTAGAAACGTCATCAATGTATTCGAAGACAAAGGATGTCAATGTGGCTGTATGTGGCTTACTCAAATGCAAAATGGCCTGTAAAATATTAGCAAAGAATGTAAAGAATTTCCAGAACGATATCCGCAGCATTGTTTAGGATTCGACTTACTTCCAGAAGAGTTTCATAAACCACACGTCCAACAGCCGTTTTACATTTCTTCTCCAGTCTTTCCAGAAGCCAATTTACAACAATATAACCTTGAGAATCCATAGCAATGTAGACTGTACTAAAGAACTTCCCATAGACTTTGATACCGTCGTCTCTCCAAGGTACTTCTGCAACCACAAACACGGTTCATTGACAGATACTGAAATTAAGTCGATAAAAGCTGCAATTAAGCAAACCACAGAAACTCAACTTACGAGTTAGTCCATAGAAGGCTTCTTGAAACTGTTGTGTGAGACAGGAGAAGAATCGGATGATGTATGTCTTATTTTCAGAAAAAAAGAGTAGATCTTGAATTTGCTGACAAGCTTTTTTGAAGATTTCCAGTGACTCAACTCTGGCTAGAATGCGAGTTTGGGTAGAAATTTTTGTATTCTCCGATCTGTTCTGATGACTTGACGCTGGTGAACTTCTTCCTGTAATTGCATAGAAGAAGTTCCGAATTTGAGCATGAAACACTTTACTGTTTTTTAAACATCATATACAAGGTAGTCGACTAATACTGACTACTGACCTCTGTGCTCATCTCTATCTCGATCCCGTCCAGGCGCGTCACCTTTGTCCCTCACACGCTCTCGTTCTTCCGCACGTGAACTTTTAAATTTAGATTTTGCTGGGCCACCAGATCCTGACCCAGGCTTCATGGAATTGAATTCACGGGTTCGATGACGATGAGACATTTTAATGTTTGATATCTTCCTGCAAGGTATGATGATGCTTCAAGACGAACTGTCCCGGTAAGTTTAGTATCAGCTTCTGTCAATTTCTATCTCCATTATTTCAGCTACCAGTTTCCATCAGCGTACCTGACCAAGTCATAAATATACAATTATCAATCGTCACTACTCTGTCTGTACTCACGATTTATATCTGATCTATACCGTTCATTTCATAGCCACGTACAACGGACGGATGTACGTTTTAAATAAATCAAAGGTCGAACATCGAAGGTCAATCTCATTATGTAATCATTATGTCATAGCTCTCTACATCATAAAATGGCCATATTATGTATTACACTAATTAATTTATGAAATAACAAACCCAGTTCTGATGGACGGAATATTTGAGCTGACGTCGAAGCTGGAGCTGGAAGATGGGTACGTCCGAGTGCACAACATCACTCCACAGTCCACCTCCTCCTCTCGTCACTCGTTCGACACAGAGACCCAAGATCAAACCAATCGTTCCCGAAGACGTGTGAATGTATAGTTTGACCTTCTCATTAACCTTTCACCTCGACCTTTAACTATTTTAACCTGAATGTCGAAAACAGACGGAACGAACAAAGCTTTCGCTCTCAATCTCAAACAATTATGTGTGTAGATTTGAAATAAGTTGTAATTTCCCGCCAAGTCAAGGAAAGTTTATGTAAACGCGTTCAAGTTGTAGCGTTGTTGTGAGGTTATACGGCGTGACGTGACGACGACGTCGACGTCGCGTCGCAACTTTGAGCTGAACATACTACGTCAGTAAATAAACGTCAGTTAACCAACTAAAATAACTAAAATAAATGTCGCTGATTCTTTTCCGTTGAGCCCGAATTTTTTAGGACGTTTTTAGGAAATATGGCAAGTCGGCTCCGCCGGCTGCTACGGGTAGACGTTGTGCGCAAAGCCAACTTGCCGTATTTCTTATCAAAGGTTTCAGGCGTCCAAAACGAAATTTTATCACTGGCCATCATATGGTCAGGCTGAAATTAAGTTGGTCTAATTTGCTTGAATTACATGCACTGTTTCAAATAATCCAAATAAAACAAGTTTTCATAAATATCTTGATAATACTTTTAATACGATTTATTGTTTATTAGCATTCTTACATAAACTTCTTTCGCATAGGAACAATTTACATCGCATTTAATACTTAACATTAGCATAGCATAATTTGTCTTGGATATTGGAGTGGATGAACTCGAAACTAATATTTACAAATAAAGGTTAATACTTATTTCTATGCTTATCATTAATCCTAATGTAGGCGATTACTTTGCATAGCCAGTTTTCATTATTAACATTTTTACACTCGTAAGCGAGCTTTTATACATTTGTATTGTTGCGAGAACACGCCGAATTAGATAAATGTCGATATAAAACCAATATCAAATAGAAAATCATTTTCCCCTTACAAATGGAATATCAAATAGCAACATTTTGTCGTATCACAATCCGTATTCAGTACGTTAATACGGTCGCCTTAGCTTAATCATAATTAGCAAGTACAAAAAAGTTTTAAGCAACAAAATAATTGCAATACCGTCGCAGTATCTGATGTCTAATTATTTCAAATTAATTGACACTTAATGATTCACAATTTGGTCATTGGATTTGTGCGTTAAACGCAAGTTTTTTAGGTTTTTTTTTTTCAAAGTAGAAAATTGAAAGGCTAATATTTATTTCAGGATTATGAACAATGAACTAAAATGTTCCATTTTTAACAGATAAAGCTTCAACTTTGTAATTTTTTAGTATTTCTTAATCCAAGACTCAATTTGTAATAATTTTAAGCATGAAAGATGGCACATTGGACGCATAACTCTTAACTATTGTTTTTCATTTTGCAGTTCCAATACGTGATTAGGCTGGAACTGATTCCGAATAGTCGTAGTCTACTATTTCGCCAGTAGAATCCTGATTCGGGATTTCATACTCACTGAAGAATCGTACATCCCTATCCGTATCACTTTGAAGCGTCTCAATCGTGTTCATGATGATTTCATAGTGAGGATTTGAAGTGTCCGTAAAGTAATCTGGAAAAATTACAAAATGTAATTAGACAATCAGCTCAGCTGACTATTCAAATGACTTTGACCTTACTGACTTACCCAAATTCATAACAGAAGAGGTGAGAGTTTTTGCCACGACGAGTCGTACATTGGGAACTTTGTCCGTACTCAGACTTATGAGATGAGGCAGAATATCTTGAGCAAATTGGTTTGGAGCTAAGGGTTTAATCAAATAACCCGCTAAGGCGGCAAAACTCTGTCTCTGAACCCATTTGGTACTATGACCTAGAATGTCCACGATTTGAAGCAGGAACTCTCGAACCTGACCTGGATCACCACCTCCATTGAGTCGGGCAACTTGCCGCGTTATCTGCAACAAAATTGAATCCCATTTAAATACTACATAAGATTAATTCTATTAAAAATTAATGATGACTGACTTACAACTAGCAACGATGCGCGTCGAACTTCAGAAATTGAGTCCAAGGATAACTCCAGAGTAATTGGACAAATATACTTCATCACCTCGGTCGGTTCATACATATCCGTGAGTTCTCCTAGTTGATTGGAAAGTTCTAACCGAAATCTCCAATTGTTCCGGTTGTCAGTGATGAGGTAACTTCCCAAGGAATTCAGAACATTTAGACGTTGTTCCTTTCCGATGATCTAAAATGGAGAAAACGATTTAAATTCAAATGCTTCAAGTTTTCGGTGAAGGGAAGTTTAAGCTCAATTTTGACATACCGTCACAAACTTGGAAAGGTTTGAGAGAACTCCAATCCGAACTTCATCCAAATCCTTGGTCATGGCGTCATAGAAAGGCACTAAATCCCTCTCAGTAAGTTCTGGACCCAAAACATTGGCAATTTCATGAAGGCTCGCAGCCAAAGTGTATCGAATCTTCCACTATATGCCAAAAATGGAATTTATAGCTGAATAAAATTCAAGAATTGAGTGAAGCTTAAAACTTACCTGGAATTTGCAAGCCAATTTCTCAAAACAGTCTCTAAGGATAGACCAATTTTCTGGACCGAGTGTGAGAACAATAGCTGGGAAGCTGAAGACACAAAAGCTCGGCAATTCAGAATCGAACGGAGAATCTCGTTGAAATTCACACATACTGAGGAAGTGCTTCAATAGCGTCGGTGGGACTACTTCCTGGTTCGCCACAGTGTATGTTTTTGTAAGTGACTGAAGGAGACGTCCACGAGTTCCGGATGGACCATGAGCTAGAAGGGCAAACAGTCATACAATTGCATATTGTATCATAGCTAAAATCTTAGCGAATTGGGCTCGGTTGCCTATTGTTTACCTCTGACAATATACGGAAGGTTGTTATCAGGGAACATAGGGTTATTGCCAGCTCCATACTCTTCTAAGTAACAATTCTCCGCCCAGTCTTCTTCCTCCAGTGATGGTCTCTTCGTGATGTATCCTTCACCCTGGCCTGTTGATGCATTAAACAAGTTGTTGAAAGTCCTATGTACATCTACATCCCAAACAAAAATGCATTCAGTGCGAAGGGTTCAGACTTTCAAATCAACAGTCACTCGATTCTATAATTTTAAGATTTACCTGGGACAATGACAGCCGGTGCTGATTTTTCCTCAGCAACCGCTTCATCTTTGCTTTCATTCGACTCAGCGGCTGATGGTGTAGACTGCAATGCCTCGCACCCTGTCATCTTGACAACAGAACTATACAAGGCTGGAGTTGAAGTTGAGGTGGACTTATCCTATGAATATATGGTCAGAATTACGCATGACATTTAAGACAGTATTCACTTACGAATATTATTTGAAAGCTTACCCCGCTCTCGTCTGGCAGTTTTCCAGAACCTAGAGTAGTAAAGTTGAACGAGTTCCATGAAACCTCAACTTTTTCCTTCTCTTGACCTTCTTCATCCTTCAGACGGAGCTCATTCAACTTTTCCAAGGATAGATTCAAGTTAGTTTGAGCCGAATTGTCAGTACTATGATTAGGATCTTCTACATTGATACGTACATCTACATTATTGTTCCGGAGCCCATCTCCAGCTGACAAGTCAATATCAAGCTCAATTTCGGGCAGAGGAAGTCTCCAATACTGAAATGTATTGTAGGTTGTTGTAGTATTTTCAGGAATCTCTTCAACGAAAACTGGAATTTCGAGTTCCTCAGTTGGAACTTTTGGCGGAGAATCAGCCGTCAAGTTGAGATTCACGGCCCGCTTTAGCTCAACATCGATTTCAATGTTGTCCGGTTCAAATCCAAACATGAGCTGGGCAGAAGGAGAGTTGTCAAAGGACATGTCCATTAGAACTTCATCGCAGATGATATCTGAAATCCCTTCTTCATAGTTGGAAATAGGTTCAGTCGTGTCTTCGGTCTTCGGTGGGCCAAAAACTGGTACCTCCGGAGTGACCACGGTATGTTCTTCTTCTTCAGCTGGTTCTGGAACCTTTGAAGGTTCTTCGCCCGTCTTCGGAACCACAGAGGGTTCTTCTTCTTCAGTCGATTGTAGGACCACGGAAGGTTCTTCTTCACTCGATTTTGGGACCACGGAAGGTTCCCCTTCTTCAACCGGCTTTGGAAGAACGAAGGGTTCTTCCTCTTCACTCGACGTTGGTACCTGATTTTCGGTTTGTCTTGAAAGCTGGAGCTGAACACGATTAGCTAGCGATTGTTGATTATGAGTTTCGTCAGAGGCTTCCACCCAGTCCCCTTCCACTGATTTTGGTTCTAGTGGCTGCTTTTCTTCTTCTTCGGCAGTGGCGAGTTTTTCAGGTTCACCGGCTTCAGCGGATGCTGCGTCAGCTTGAAAATCTTCCGCTGGTTGAACATTTTCTACTACTCCTCGCATTCTGTAATTCATTAAAATATTTTAGTATCGTCAAAAAATTGTTTTTTAAAAAATTTACACACAAATGACTTACTCTCGTAAATACTTGTCTTCAGCAGGAGACGCACGTGGAACCACAGGCGGACGATCATCCACACTAAAAGTGGAAATGAAGTGTCCCAGGGACTGAAAGGCTGACATGCGTACCCATCTTGAAGGATCTTCCAGGAGCCGATTAAACGTTAGAGAGAGACATCGATTCCGTATATATAAACTACAGGTCTTGGACACGTTTGTAAAGATTTCCGCACATCCTTTCCGGACTGCCCATACGTCATCTTCACAAAGAGTAAGGAATCGAGGTAACTACAACAAAAAAGCAAAAAGTCAGTATTTCATAACGCTACAACGCTTTGTATTCAAACGTAATCTGTAGGGCTAACTCACGAGAACTTTCTCCGTCAAAGTTGTGCCCACAACACTCGAGATGTCCGCCATACTTGTGGCACAGACTCGACGAACTTGAGAGAGCGGATCATCACAGAGACGACAGAATCGCTTGAGATAGCACGTGATCGTAATTTCCTTTCCCACCAACGGTGCCACTTTGCTCATGAACTGAAAAACAAATGAAAATGCTAACCAACGTTGTCAATAAATAGTAAATATTTCAAGAACTGGGGACGAGCGAGTCTGATCCTAATATCTTCCTAAAATCATGGTCTCTAAGCACGTAGTCTATTTCTCAATTTTTCGGGAGCTATTTGATGCCCTTGCCTTGATGAACTCATATGAAGATGAGAGATATGCAAGATCCTATTAGAACTCAAATTACACTACAGAATGCCATCATGGTCATAGGGAGAGGAAGATTGGCATGGCGAAAAGCATTAAATATACAATGAGCCCATTTCCCACTTTCACCCTTTCTTTACATATATCCACTTTCTCCAAAAAACACAGAAAGTTCACCCATTAATAAACAACTCATATGTTACTATTTCCAGTAGTCATATTGATTTTTTTTCTTCTGAATCTCCAGTCTGTCTGAAAGGCCATAACTCCAGCAGTGCAGCAGCGGTCCGTTCTGTGGTCTTCTGGTCTGGTCTGTCTGGTTTAGTAGTTTATGAGTTAGGCTGCAGTGTTAGTCAGCAGAGCTCATCAAAGCTGGCTGTGATATGAAAGATTAATCACACACATCACATCCACTTTAATGGCCACGCCAAACAACAAACTCATTCCTTTGATTCATACATTAGAGACGAGGCGGGGGTTAGGCCAATTTTTAGTAAGTAAACATTTACAAAAGGTCACAAAAGTCACAAAGCACTCCAGTATGTATGATGGATTAGCTCAAAAACCATTCATAGGAACAATAACAACAAAATAGCATTCAGTGTATTAATTCTAAATTGAATGATGGATTATGGAATCAGAAAACTTCACAATAATTCGTAAAGTGTTTTTTTTTAAAGTCTATTTTATAAATAGTAGGCTATTTTTATGTCTCCCATTTTGACCCGCCATTTTAAAGTTTTTTGCCCGCTACTGTACAGTACTTTTTGCCTGCCATTTGCCATTGCACATCTCTTGCCCGCCCTTGTGCATTTTTTTACAGCAAATCGTACATTTTCATTACGCCATTTCGCATCGTTTGCCCGCTATTGTACATCTTTTATCTGTCAATGCATCTTGCATCTTGCCCACTATTGTAGACCTTTTGCCTGTCATCACACAACTTTTGTCCGCCACTGTACATTTTTGCCCACCATTGTGCATTTCTTTCCGCCTCTGTAGGTCTTTTGCCCGTCATCGTAAATCCTTTTCCTGCCAAAAGCAGGAATTTAAAAATGTATTTCAAACAGGGCTAAAATATTGAACCACATTTCAATTTTAATTGGCAAGCTGATTCAAAATCCAGATCTTCCAAGTTAGTTAATTTTCGTATATCAACTCAACACCCAAAAACTAATACACAAGATTGCATACGACATGAAACATGAATGCTTACAACTTACTACTGACTAAGGAGTAGCAAAATATTAGTTACAGCAATGAGATCCGAGTAGAGACATACAAAAATGTGAGATCATTTCTTCTAATGTTACTAAAACCCGAGACTATGTCTAGCATTACATACCACTAGCATTCTAATGATGATTATTTTTCAAGCTTGGACCGAATAATTGACAACATTATGGTAGAGTATCAACTCTAAAAATAGATCACAATTTCCAAACCCCCGTCTACCATTTTTTTTTTCAGGACAGAGCGAAATCACGTATTTTCCCCCCTCCAAGTCGTTTGGTTCTATTTATACAGTGCACTACACGATGTGTCGGACAAATACTCCACTCCTCCCACTTGATAGCACTTTATGTAGTATAGTATTATAGTACCTATGAAAATAGTAGAGTTCAGTTCAATGTACGTAAGGTGTAAGAAAAAAAGGCTTATCGTAAGTGTCTATTAGCGAAAGTCTTCAGATTCCTTATCTCACTTCAGCTTGTATGTATTGTCGTTTGTAGTTGGTGATAGTGACTCTTCTTGTGTCATCGCTCATCAAAGCTGGCTGTGATATGAGACGTACAAGATAACATAGTCACAACCGCTTTGAGAGAAATGCCGACAAGCTTCCTTTTTTCTTTCCATTCAATTCCCAGGCCTGAACATCAACAACAACCTTGCGTGATTTGGAGAAAGGTGAAAGTCCGTGGAATGGAAATATAAGTATCATAAAAATCAGTATACACCTAAATTGACACATTAATTCTAAATTTAGTAAGTAGCTACATTTAAATATATAGGTATAGGTAGTACAAATAGCTAACCTT
>JAQFYU010001002.1:0-17129 GCA_034694905.1 Ceratophysella granulata | reverse complement strand
GCATCCATGTAACGGGTTGCAGCTTGCAGCCTTTTCACTTACGTCAGGCTTGCTGGAAGCGGAAATGAAACATACCTGGGTTGCTTGGTTGTTGCCTCTAATATTCAGCACTTTTGGAGACACTTTTGCCCAATTATATTTTCCTTGCGTTCGAAGTCTATTTTTATGCGCTGCAAAATTCATTTTTAAATGATCCAAACGTATTTTCTATGTAAATACTCCGAACGTATTTCTTAACACTGCAAATGTATTTTTCTAGCGCTCGAAATATTTATTTTATGCGCTGCAAAACTCATTTTTTAACGCTACAAATATGTATTTGTCCCCTAATTGCAGTAGTAGTAGTAATAGAATAATGGTTTCGGGCTGCACACTTCTAGCCCAGCCTGCCTCAATGGTTGGGAAGATCCATATAAGGAAAAGCAGCAGCTCCTCCACCTCGATGGGAATGCCAAATAAAGTAAAAAGAGTGTGGAATGGGTAAAATTGACAGTTGGGTAGGCTGCTGGGAAGGGCGGTCTACTAGTCTCTGGTTTTAGCAAGGCCCTCACATCATCAGCAGCAAAGCACAGAGCGTATTCCTTTCCTACCCAAATCCAAACGCAAACTCCAAGCTGTAGCTCATATCATATCTGGTTTGGTTTTCACGTCACCTTGTTGTATCAGTTCATATCCTCTTGTGCTGTTTTTGGTCCTACTCTTTCGTGTTGTGTGTTGGGGATTCATTGGGAGGGTCTTTTCTTTCTTTCAATTCAACGTTGATTTCAGCAGTTCTGTTACTACCACATTTAATTAAGGTTTCTTGGCCTGCTCTTTTTCTTCCTCAAGTGGGGCAAGTCCATTTCTGCACTACAATTCCCACTTGGGGGCAGAGGTAGGCTCACAGTATTAGTAAAAATTACCACTTCTTTCTAACGTCGACGACGGTGGATCGTGGATCGGATATCGGATCAGTCAGGAACAGGAACTAGGGATTATTATTAAAACTTAGGTATTAGAAGTTCGACTTGCAATTGCAAATTCTCAATCAATTTTCTTCAAGTTCTCTCAATATGCTCAATGCATAGAACAGTGAATCAAGAATCGAAGTAAGGACAAAAGGAAGCCATTTTCATTGTGGAATTCTGGACTGACTGGACAGCAGATCGTTGTTCGTGGAACGGAAATCGGAGCCGTCGATTGGATTTCTTAGGTGAAGAAGAAAGCATTGACTGACAACGACAACAGAGGAAGGTCATTGAACAGACTTGTGGTGAGTCATTCCCACCTAATATATTACTAAGTAACATCAAATTACACGGGTCGTGTAACTCTATTCATATGATTTGTGCTGTAATGTTTGAAGTTGTCAGTGTCAGATGTCAGAATGACACACACGAGCACGAGGACGAGAGTGATAAATGGCAAATGGAGGGTTACTTTACTAGTCAAGCATCAAGCAGTCAAGTGTCAGTCAAGTGCAGTGACCCGTGACGGCAACTACTACTTTTGACTTTACTTTATATCATATGTAACACAGTTTACATACATTTTAGTTGTACAAAACAACTATGATCTCTGATCTCTGATCTCACATCAAGTGTCAAGGTTAAGGCCAAGTTATGAACGAATTTGGTATATTATTCCTAATTCATTATTCGGTGTTCTATGTTCAATTCGAGTAATGTCAAATTAATTTCAAATGATTTATTGTTTATTGAAGAGTTGTTACGTTCAACGTCTGGCGTTGGGTTTACGAAAAATTAAAACCAAACTTCAAACTTGCAAGTTTGTATCTTTCTTGAACGCCAAATTTAGTTTTGGATCGAAAGCTACAGCTACAGTTCAAAGCCCCAGGCTGGTGCTAGACTGAGGCAAAAAGTTTAGGTCAGGTTAGTTGGGTCATTTTGGATAAGGTAGGGATTAGATAAAGTCTTGGAGTTGGAGTATTGCTTTTTCAATGCTCCCTTCAGTTCAGTCACAGGTCACAGTCAAATCACAGGATTCCTCGAGTTTTGAAGGTTTCGTCGTTAGAGTAGAATGAGACCCGGTAGCGATTTTCATAACCGTTTGGAAATGCATAACCTTCAACAGAAGGTTCCCACTTCAGGTACTTACTTAACTTTGAACTAAGTTTGATTCCTGTTTAGTATGATGACAAAGGTTACAACTAATTTAACTTTACTATGCACTACGGTTGACTGTAGGATTCCTAAAAATCTGATGTTATTTGTTGTTGCCAGAGAGTTGCGATTGCGATTGCTGTTTCTGTTTGTTTTTGCGTTCAAAAGAAAAGCCAAAATATACCAAATTAGTTGACATGTCCTAGGTTGTTGCACTTGCTTGCACTTTTTTGAATTCATTAAATATTTGTCTTGATCCTTGGTCTTGATATTGGTATTGGTAACCCAGAAAACGAACACGAACGGACAAAACAACGCCAACGTTTTTCGAAATCGACTAGAATCTAATCTAACTTTTCAAATAGATGTACAATCGAATCGAGTAACTTCTGTTTCAAGTGATATTCGTTTTGTTCTGTCTTCTTTCAACTCCACGGACTTTAATGAATTTTGCCCGCTCAGTTCTCACGCAAGTCCAGTGGAAGATGAATGAGATCAATGAACTGGGTAATTAAGAGATTAGAGCGTAATTCAATTCATAATTAGTTTATCCCTTCTTATTGAGTGTTTTTAATCTATTTAATTGACATCTTTAAGTTATTCTTATCCTGCCCCTGCCAAGATCTCTGAATGAATGTTGTATCTATTGATAAGATGATATACTTGAGATACAGAGTAGACTTTATCTGTTTCATACAATTCAGAATCAGCGTGTCAATCGTCGTGTACGATTTCATATCACAAATGCTTATGCCTATACATAGATTTTAGATGTGAAGCTGAAGTCTGATTTTATTCTTCTACAGGCGACATGGATCCTAGCCTCATTTACTCCCTGGGTTTGGGAATGCAAGTCAACATCAAACGAACAGACGGTAAGTTTACTTCAAGTTCACATCACTTGCTGGTGAATAATACGGTTATATATACGGTTGGAAAATCAATTCCGAATCGTCTTTGGCCACTTATTTTCTTCGGATCGACGTTGCATGCGGCATGCATGCGGATAATTTGGTTTAATAAATATTGTATATAGCAAACGAATGACCTTCCTATACTTCAGGGCCACTGTCCGCTGGTCTCCTATTCTCTTGCCATTCATTTGCTTTCACCTAATAACACTACTCTCACTCAGTGTCAAATTTCTCTATCTATAGTAATCTTAGTAGTATACTGCTCAAATAAACATGTAATTTTTTTCTGTTACAAACTTGAACAAGTATAGTGCAAAGACTTTTACTGTGGTATTGCTCGATAGAATTTTGTACCTTGAACTTCGTTTATTTAAATAATTTAGTTAATGATTGTCATGAATCTGAATCATTCTGTTTTGAACACCAGCAGAGCAGCCGCATCCACCTCGATGCCATCGATGTTAAACACCCATTCTTTTGCTATTAGCATGACCTACATTTATTAAGCGCACCAAAAAATCCATTTATCCATTTAAAAAAAAAGTGACCCCAACTGCTTTTCGTCAAATAGCTTATTCGAATCTCAATTTTATCCACTCCATGTATTTTCTAATCTAAACTACATTAGGTCAAAAGTGGATAATTTGGATGCAAATAATATTCGGTTTGTTAGCATTGTGGTTTCCCAATAAAATCTGTGGTGGAAGGTGGAAGGGTGATTCATTTTATGCTTTCCCAATACTCGTGATCGTGATTTGCTCAATTCGGGGAAATTCGGGCTTAATTGTCACATGCAAAAAATAGTAGCGTGAAGTACGAATACGAATAATCTTTTTTATGAGGGAGAATAGAGAATACGTTTCTAAGCTCGTTCATAACCAATTACGGCTCAAGGTGCTTGCATGTCCTTTTACCCCTCCCACGTGCAAATCATTCGGCTCCTTTGCTACACACCGCACAAAACACAATAGCCAGTTCATTTGGCGTTGACTCTGACGCGATGGCAGATGCAAGATATGAAACATTTATCACTGACGTAGAGGATCAATGTGGAATATATTTGCGACTCTCGCAACTCGCAATCTACAATCAATATTATTTCGTATGACCATGATTCTGAAATCTGGATATGCTTGACATTTGACGTTAATAACTCGAACTCGTTTTTTTTGTACATTTTATAGGTCGTGTACATACGGCTGTAGTCTCTGGAATCAATTGGGAGACGAAGAGTGTGACCGTGGAATGGTTCGAACGGAACGAGACGAAAGGAAAAGAAGTATGAAAGCGGAAAACATTACAAGTCGATCAGATTTTTTTATTATGGTGATTTATATTATTTTGGTACTTTGTACAGGTCGACCTGGAATCAATAATATCCCTAAATCCTCACGTAATAGCAGCCAAAAATGTTATTCAAAATAACGGGGTTGAGAAAAATACTCATTCCAACACCAATGTCACAAATGCAAACCTAACACCGACTCCAATAAATCCACGAGCAACTTTAATCGGGGAAATGCGTCCACCAGAGGTATATGCAGCGCAGAAAAATGCTGTTCCACTGTCTTTACATGAACTATAAAATATCGGACTTTACAATAATTTTAGATACAAATTCCTTAGTATTTTATCTGTTGTTTGATCCATCAACCAAGAACCAAGAGTATAATTTGTATATCACAGATTCCATCTGGACCAGTAGGTCTTCATTCCAAATCCAGTCACGTGATTGTGAACCCTACGGCAGGCCAAGGTAGTAACTTCTATTTATGCTTAAGTTCGCCCTTTGTCTACCCTATCGTAATCTTCCTTATAGCGTACCTTTCCTTTCCAAGAAATAACCTCTGCGATAGTGGTGCAGGCCGGGTAGAGCCAGTATATTGGCGGTGTACGTTGCCAAGGCTACCCCAGCTTGGCTAATAAATACCGACAATTTAATAACTAAGAACTAAAAATTCTTCATTTAGTTAAACAACCTGGCGGCGTCGGGAAGATACCTAGAGCGGCCAGACAAACTATGATGGCACCCCCACCTCCTGCCAAACCAGATCCCGTTCCAATTCCGGTTCCACCAGAGGTAGAAGACCTAAATATGGACGTTTCCACGAATAACAGCACGACCACTGTTACTCGGGATGCGAACCAGCAGAACGCTGCAAATGGTAAAAATCGTGTGAAATACTTCTAAAACATTGATTGTAGTACTAATTTAAGTAAATTAAAATCTTATTTTAGCTCGTCGCAGAAGCAATGTTGTGAAGGAAGTTGAGAAGTTGAAGAAGAACAGGGAGGAACGTCGGATTCGTCAAGCCGAAATCAAAACAGAGAAGGAAAACCAAATGAATCTAGATCCAGGCAATCCAAATTGGGAGTTTCTCTCCATGATTAGGTAAGGAGTTTGTAATTTTTAACGTACTTCTACAAAGCGCAATTTGGAAAAATACTTTGATATATTCGTCACCATTTGAATTTGGAAATTCTTAGGGAATACCGCCAAAACCTCGAATTCACTCCCTTGCGGGAGTCTGATGCTGTTGAAGAGCACCAAATTACCGTCTGTGTACGGAAGCGGCCTATGAATAGGAAAGGTTGGTCCTCAATTTGTATCCTTCCTCCATTCTCTATTTTGTAATAAGTATTGAAAATACAAAATATATTTCCTTCTTCACAGAGTTGAATAGGAAAGAGGTAGATGTGATAACAGTGCCTAATAAAAACCAAATTAGCGCCCATGAACCGAAGCAGAAGGTTGATCTGACCAAGTACCTTGAAAATCAGCACTTTCGGTTTGACTACGCGTTCGACGAGTCTTGTTCAAATGATGTCGTTTATAAGTAAGATTTGGTTATAATATATCTTTTTAGTTTATAGTTTGCTTTCTTTAGTCAAATGCGTGATACAAACAATTTAATTTCGTTCTTACTTACAGATACACAGCACGCCCTTTGGTTCAAACAGTCTTTGAAGGCGGAATGGCTACTTGTTTTGCATATGGACAGACCGGTAGTGGAAAGACACACACAATGGGTGGTGACTTCAATGGCAAAATTCAAGACTGTCAAAAAGGAATCTACGCTATGACTGCAAAGGACGTTTTCCGACTGTTGAAATCTCAAGCATATCGCAATATGAATCTGCAAGTCTCCTGTAGCTTTTTCGAAATATACAGTGGGAAGGTTAGCATTTAATACTGTCATTTTAGTGATGTTTTCTGTTGAGAGGTATACTTTGGCAATCATGGATTTTTAAATGTTTTAGGTGTTTGACTTGTTGGCTGGTAAGACCAAGCTTCGAGTTTTGGAAGATGGAAAGCAACAGGTCCAGGTTGTTGGGTTGACTGAAAAGTCCGTTGATTCTGTCGAAGACGTTTTGAAGTTGATTCAAGTTGGAAATGCAGCCCGGACTTCTGGACAAACTGCGGCAAACACAAATTCATCTCGCTCGCACGCAGTCTTCCAGATAGTGTTGCGTTTAGTTTCCAATCGACTTCACGGAAAGTTTTCCCTAATTGACTTAGCTGGAAACGAACGAGGAGCGGACACTTGTTCAGCTGATCGACAAACACGTACGGATATTATCGTCATCTTAGTGTTCGAAGAACAACGTACAGCCTGAAACTTAAACTCACTATTTATACTCTTCTAGGCATGGAGGGAGCTGAAATTAACAAGTCTTTGCTTGCTCTCAAGGAGTGTATTCGTGCTTTAGGCAGAAAGGGAGGTCATTTACCATTCCGAGCTAGTAAGCTCACCCAAGTTTTGCGGGATTCCTTTATCGGAGAAAAGTCGAAGACCTGTATGATTGCCATGATAAGCCCTGGCCTTAGTTCTTGCGAACACTCACTCAACACTTTACGCTACGCTGATCGAGTGAAGGAACTAGCTGCTCACGACCCAATGGAAGTGAAGATGTCAGCCGTGACTGAGGACGAGGATGACGTCGAGGTCATGGACAGTGAAAGTGATCTGGCACAATTGCGTTCACTCAACGTATGTCAATAATATTCTAATCACGATAGACAATTCACAATCAGGAAATATTTATTTACCAATTTTGATATCCTTGTTCTGGACCTATTAGGAACATGAAATGTCCGGTGAAATGTTAACATTTCATGAAGCAATTTCCAAATTGCAAGAGGCAGAGGACGATATGGTGGAGTATCACAAGCACCTGTACGATACCAACTTAAACTGGTCACATTCGGATAAAATGCTGCTGAGTATGACCAACCAAGTCGAGTATGATCAGCTGGGTAAGCCCATTCGTTTGAGAAGAAAGCTTTACTTCCAATAGATGTTATTTGAACAAATGTTTCTGATGACCCTATAGCATACACAACTCAATTGGACGAACTGCTGCAACAAAAGTTGGGAATGATTGAACAACTGAGACTCAAAATTGCAAAATTCCGTAACCTCGTTGCAGAGGAAGAGTCTGCGTCGAAAAAGATGAGCAATGCTCCCAGTGCTCGAAGATAAGTCAGGCTAAAGTTGTACGTGCTACGATTTAGAACCAAAATTCCATGATTATGATAAAGAATGCTTCGGTCCAGAAGTAATTTCTAGAACAGTTTAGTTGTAATTTGTAATGTAATACACAACGCCGCCTGCTCCAAGAAACTAAAATGACGTACTAATGTAATGTACTAATTCACTAACTACGTGATATTACTCTTTCGTTACAAGTATCTCAAGTAATGCATGGATATTTCCGTTCCTATCTCTATCGGTTTTGAGTATTCAACAGACATTAAGTTTATGATCGTCTCAACTCAGTTCCTCAGCATATTGGATGCAGATACACGGAGACTGGAGACCATTTAGTTGTAATTAATGTAGAAGATAGATAAGTAATTTAAAAACTAAAAATAACGTACCAAAAAAGGTTAGCATCTCCGAAAATTTCCAAATTCCTCGTGAATAGAATCATTACCAAGTTTTACGGTATTATCAATTATCATATCGAACGAAGTCGGATTGGTATATTCAATGCAATTTAGTTGAAAACTACATTGTGCGTAAGTACCTATTTATTATTAATCTTTCCTAACACTTTCGTTCACTAAACTGCCTTTACCAAGCATATACCTAATAATTTAAACTTTTGTATACATTTTGTGCGTGATTGATTCGCAATCAAGTATACCTTATGCCTACTAGTATATAAAATGACTAAACCTTTTTACTCAAATTCGAACAATTTGTTGTGCATTCATAATTTATTCTTTATTCACTTCATGTCACCATTGAACTTTCGACTTATCGACTTATTGCACTACTGTAGTGCATGGCATTAAGAACTGCGCTGCGGTACGTTACAGATGAATTGTATTTCAGCGCAGACTTCATAATGCATATCGTGTTTCGTTCGTGACATTTTTGGATCGTGTATCTATAATTCGTTTCCTATTTTAATATTATCATGTGTCATTTACAAATGTGCACTTAATAATGTAGTAGCATACGCAAATCTAACAATTGGCAACTTTAATTTCAACAAATTCATAAATCAGATGTTGGCAAGCTATATCCGGACAACTTTCATTGCGTTTCACATAATCCTTTAAAATCACAAAATTACACTTCATCGTGTCGTAAAGTAACCTAAATCCGTATAACATGCGACTTCGGTAACTGCGACTTTCAATAAATAGTAAAATGTAATTGCTTGACCAGCAAGTGGAAATAAAAATTAAATTAAAAATATTATATCACGTTTTCAAATAAGATAAGAAGGAATATGAACGTTTGGCAAACTAGTTCCATTGCATTAGTTGTTCTGTAAGTAACTAATACAACACAGCATGAACAAGAGATGAAGACCGCTATGCTGTGCTTCAAAATTCGAAACACACAAAATAATAAAAAATTATATCGGATACTTTAAATACTTAATAAAATCTGCAGGTACATGGGCATTGACGACAGGACAGGGGTTACTAACGTAACCTAATTTTGTTCAGAACACCTCAACAAGACAATGGCCAGCCATTGTCCGTGTAGAGACTATAGAGTAAATATTGTGCAAACCAGTGGTAGTTATGACTGGTGACACTGGAATTGAAATTAATTGACATTTAAAAATTAAAATTAAAATACGTTAATTTTCTGCGTCAGACACATCCGCCTCTCTGGTGTCCGACTTGCTTGTATAATTTTCGGTTTCATCTTCATTCGGATGTTTCTCGTGAATTGTTTTCTTCTCTTCCTCATTGTCATTGTCGAGTTCACCTGGAACTCCAGGACCAAGAATATGATATTGGTCGATTTCTTGAGTTGCCCATAGATACACATCCACCGTCTTCTCAGTACAATCGGCAATAAAGCGAATGAAGGGCCGCACATCCCCCTTGTTGGCAGTGTTGAGGTGTTCATAGTAGATGTGCCGATCTTGCTTGCGAATTATCACAGGTGGGTAACCAGCTTGCATCAGAACCCAGTTCATTAGAAGGCGTGAGGATCGGCCATTTCTGTAAAGTGTAAACATAAACATGTTAGTGTGGATCTGATATAAAATGCCTTGTTCACATACTGGACGATTGAGTTCAAAGTGAAACTTACCCGTCAATGAAGGGATGAATATAAACCAATTTATAATGAAGAATTGCCGAGTAATGAATTGGATGAAGTGCAAGGGCGTCCTCTGAATTGAGCCATTCCACCAGCTGATCCATGAGTTTCGGAATGTCCGCTGGTGGTGGTGGGACATGGCTTCCAACGTACACTTGCGTTTTCCGAAAGTGTCCAGCCTCTGACGGATCCACGAAGGACATGACATGACGATGAACTTCTAGAATCTCCTCCACGGTAATTGCTCCAATACGATTGACGAGACTAGAATTAATGAATTTCATAGCGGCATCCAGGCCTAGAATCTCATTGTGCTCAACAAGGCTCTTTCCTCCGACAGCCATTCGGGTTTCCACAATCATACGAGTTTGGGATAAGGTCATAGTATTCCCCTCAATACCAGCTGTGTGGTACAAATGCTGGAAGTATGCCTCCTTCTTCACCCTCTGCAGTGCGTTATTCGAATCTGGCATTTGAACCAATACTTCCTTCTTTTCATCAATTCTCTTTAGTCGCTTCTCGTCAATTTCTTCAACGACGGGAAGAGTTCTTCTCCTGTTGATTAGTGCCTGATTGTGGTTTGGTGCATATGCTAGCGCTTGTACATACAAATGGTCCGCCATCAGGTAGTCATTCTGAACTTCAAAGAATTCTCCATAGTGAGTCAAAACATCCGGGTGACGGGGACAGATTGCCATTGCATGTTTAAATAATTTCTGTGCTTTGACTAGTTTCCCTTGTTCCTTCATTTCAAGGGCGGCATGGATGGAAGTTGCTGCTTCCAATTCCAAACCTGACAAACAAAATAAGTATTAGAATTTAGAACTTACGTACAATATAATCACAAATTACGAATAAGTTATTCCAAGCTTTACCAAGAGGATTTTCTCCATCACATTCCCCGTCTGGATCAATTCCCCCAAATCGAAATATACTTTCTCCGCTTTCTCCTACGGCAAGACTGAGCTCATCACGCGTCTGAAGATGCTCGAGTTGCGGTAGAGGCTGAAACGTTTTCCTGAAACTACTGTTCACCACAATTATGTCTGTGGTCCAGAGTGTAATGAACACTGTACTGATAATTCCCAGCACAAAAACAAGTGTAAAGAGCATGGCGTTCATATTTGCCCGATTCCGTTGACTATTGGAGTTAATATGAACTATAGTTCCCCCTGCAGGCGGAGATTGAGTTTCAGTCAAACTTGAAGTTCTCTCGGCAGCAATACTGTCGGGGTCAAAGACCACCTTTGGGCTTAATTCACTTGCAGATCTTCTTCCTTTTAATTTGGCTCGCACAAATATTGAGTACTGATCTCCGAGATTCTCAAACCAGCTGGCCATATTAGTCCCAACTCGAGCAGTGATCAAAGGCCCAGCCGTAGTTCACAAGTTCACGTTGGGTAGTAACTTGGTATTGGACTAAACAAGCTGCCGCAGCCCGTCTGACGCCACACGTTGGATATATTGAAAACGGAATCAAATATTGCAATTGCAACATAAAACAGAAGATGTAAGTTCTGCAATAATTTTCCGTTTACATCGACGATGACCTCTCCTCCGTTGTTATACTGATTGTTAATCGAAACATTCCTATAGGGCTTCTGTTATCTGTCTTTTTTTGGTTTTCGTTGAGCTCCGATCAATTTCTTCACTCTCGCTTGGTCATTGATTGCATCGAGTTTGTTCTTCTTGTCTACCCTGCCACTTGTGGTTGCTTGTATTATAAAACACGTATAGTAGTTAAGAGGTCAGGGAATAATGAATAATTACAATCTTGAATTTGGTCTTTTTGATCTTTTCACCCAGTACACAGAATGCAGTTTCAATCAGCAGACAGGCAACATTTGCAGGAACCAGGTCACCTGTCTTCTTGAGGTCTATCTATAATGTATAACAAAATATTTATGGTTGTATAGTGTAGTGTGGTGTATGGTACACATATATATTAATATTATGCGATATTATTACGTACTTAGTAAGGTATTGTTGGAGAAAGCTTACGTTTGACCTTATGTTGAAAAATATAATCAGTCCAAGTGTCAAGCACGACACACGGCAAGCACAAGTGAGGCAATCAATTCAAGGTTATAGTAGGTTAGGCATAGTTATGTTTTGGATCTGACGTATGGGCAATATTGCTGTGACCTGAGACTGGATGATGATTGATGTCGAGACTGGAGACTTGAGTGTGGCGATGATGATGACGACTTGACGTGACGACTACTAAACCTGAAACCTGACAATATGCAATAATGCTATGCATGACTATGCTAAAAGTTGTATTGGTATGTATTTATGGTCTAGTCCTACATAGTCTAGGTATGCGGAAGGTTGCTCTTTTCATTTCTTTCTTGCATTATTTCCTGGGCTACTACTATGGAAAGATAAAATACCTTTAAAAAAAAACGGGTTGAACATTGAAAGCATTAAAGGAATGAATGAAAGGTTCATACACACGCGCATTACCGACGTGTATTTTAACCAACGCCCGCCAAATTTCAAGGTACAATGCTTTCCACGTGCGTGCAGACTGACGGACACACACCACACAACACAACACAAGTTTCAGTCATCAAAATCGGAAGTCGGAGAGTCAGAAGTGGAATTTGACAAATCGCAAAATTGTAGGTTTAAAGTTACACTGATTGAAGATTGATTGCCGTCAACCTGTCACCTGTTCCTAATTACTAATTAGCACTGACTACTGAACGCTGAAGGTATTTACGATGAGTTCCAGTGTGATACAGACGGAAGCTACAGCCAGCACATCAACTTCAGCGAAGAAAGTCAAGACAGATCCGAAAACCAATTCCATCCGAAAAATCAAGAAAGGGAAAGTTAAACCCAAGAAGAACAAGAGAATAAATAGGAAAGTTTCAGCAAATGGAATTGTAGCAGACGTTGGAGGATTCACTATAATCGGAGATATAAGTCAATTCAAGAAACGAACGGTAATGCACTGGACATTGATTATTGATTATTTAATGGCTTTTCAACACTATTCATTGGTTAACTACTACTAGCATTAAGTAGGTGAATGGTGAATAGTTGCGTTGCTTAAGTCTACTTAAGTATCTTAAGTATCTTACTGCCTTATTGATTTCAGGTGAGACGAGTTTTACCTGCTTGGCTGGCGAATCCATCCGTTGTTTCGAGTGACTTGAAGGATGATAAGGCACCAATTCACGCCTTCAATTTGTCCCCGGAATTGGTCAAGGCTCTTGAGAAAAATTTTATACCCTACTTTTTCCCTGGTAAACATTTATAACACTAAAATCAAACGATGCGACTTTTAAATATCAATTTTTTAACCCCATTCTTTTGTTGTTTGTTGTTTGTGGTGACTATTTGCGTTGTACTTAATCCGTACACCTCTGAATTCATTTCTAGTGCAACAGCAGGTTATACCCTGGCTGATAAATCAACATTCTCCCAAACTATTTCGGCCTTCTGATATTTGTGTATCGGCTCCAACAGGAAGTGGAAAAACTTTAGCTTACGTGCTGCCAATTGTTCAGGTGAGTAGCCCACAAATATCACGACACGAGTTCTCAAATCTGATTGATCCACCTTAAAGATATTACGAATTCTAAACCCGTTCGATTTTTTCTCCATGAAAACAGATCCTGAAGAAATCAATCTATTCATGTGTTCGGGCGATAATCATTCTTCCCACCGAGATGTTAGCTTCACAAGTATTTTCTGTATTTACGAAATACTGTGCTGGGACGGATCTCAAGGTATTTCTTATGTCGAAGAGACTGAGCCTTGCGGCCGAGAAAAAAGCACTCATACGGACGAATGTTCATGGTGACAAGAGAACCGTGTTCGATATAATTGTGGCTACCCCAGGCCGGCTCATTGATCATCTTGAACAGACTGAAGGCTTTGTGATCTCTCAGCTTAAATTCCTGGTTGTTGACGAAGCAGATAGAACCTTGGATGATCAACAAGGGAATTGGCTACTTCGATTAGAAACTAAGTTTTGGTCATATCACTCTTCGGGTAAGAAAAGAAGCGGAGCCATTTCCTTGCTGCTCGCTGTCATATTTAATATTTAATACTTTCTTGTACTATTTGATTTTGGTGTGATATTACAGGTTCAGGACATCCTCAACCGTGGAAATCTCTTCATCTAAATGTAAAATCAATGGGATTGCATTTACGGGCTTTTCATAAGCTCTTGTTTTCAGCAACACTATCACAAAATCCAGAAACTTTAGAAAAACTCCACCTGTTTCAGCCAAAATTGTTTACTTCAATAGTTGAGAAAGTGAAAGCGTCAAGCACTGAGGATAGCTTAGCGTCTTCAAACCCCGATCCCTCGAAATCCCATACCGAGCTTCAAGTAATGGAAACCAACGATTCGTTTATCGGAAAGTTCACTACTCCCGAGGAGCTAAAGGAAAAGTTTGTCCTCTGCAGAAAGGAAACAAAGCCTTTAGTACTGGCGTATCTAATATTGAAATTCCAGTGGAAACGAGTCTTGTGCTTTACGAACACTAAAGACAGCACTCACCGTTTATGTCTGTTGCTAAAGTTCATGGGCGATTTGAATGTAAGAGAAATTTCTTCCAAATGGAGTCCTCATACGCAAGATATGATGCTGAAAAAGTTCTCGGACGGCTCCGTTGACATGTGAGATTCTCGTTAAAATGAATGCAAGTTAGTTGTATGGATCCTAAATCCTAAGTCCCAATCCCAACATACAAAGTATCTTTAACAAACTCGTTGTGTATATTGAACCCAGATTGGTGACTTCAGATCAAATGGCCAGAGGAATTGACATACCAATTGTTGACTACGTAATTTCGTATGACCTTCCGGGGTACACAAAAACCTATATTCACAGAGTTGGTCGAACCGCCAGGGCTGGGAAGGAAGGAATTGCTGTTTCATTGGTGCAACATGACCAGGTATTGCATTAACGTACACTCTGGTACAATCATTTAGCACAATTCGCAGTGTTTTAAGGTTTAATCCAATCAAATTTATACCATACAGATAGGAATGTTCAAGAAAACTATGAAAAGTTCAGGAAAGACGGAAATGGAGAAGCTTCCTGTAAAGGCTGCTGAGTTGAAGGCCTACGAAGTAAAATTTAAAGATGCACTTTCCCAGCTGAAACTCCATATTGCGGTGAATGATTTGTTTTTATTTACTTACGTGCAATTCATAAACCTGGAATTTGAACACATAATGAACGGTCATAATTTATAAACAGGGCGAGGAAGAAAAGGCTAAAGGAAAGAAAAGAAAGCGGGAGAAAGGTCCAACGAAAGAGTAATGCATAAAACAGAGAGATACAACATACAACGTAGATTCGTGCATCGTGCACCAAAATATTTTTACTTTTTTCGTGATAGTGTTCACTATTTCGGTCAATATATTTGTCTAATTTATTATCACAATAATTATATCGACTAAAATTCAAACTTTTCCATCTCTTCTGACCGACTTGTGCTAACTTTTAGCAGTTACATTACAGATCCTGTGGATAAACAACTCCAATTTGTTTACGTATTGATTCCATTATCGAAGAAATTAGTAGGGTTTCATCCAGGCTTATTTTATTGGACTCTTTCGCACCTGTAAAATCGGCAATGGTCAATTCAATAGACGATATCCGACACCCACAAGAGTGGTCAAATATTTTAACCACAAAGTTCAAAGTTATCCCATACCACTGAGCAGACAACGTCGAACTTCCTGCGCTTCGTAGCTCAATCCAACGCTATTAGCATAGTTGAATGTCAAGTCGGTTTTGGGCAGTTCAAATGACTCTGAGCTACTTGGGAGGATTAACTCCGTCGGACACCAGAATCTGAACGGAACCTTCATGAAGTTGTAAGAGTTGAGGGTCAGATTTTGTTGAAACATTAATTACATATTTAAGCTTACTTTGATTACACCGGTCGTACCGACAATGGCAGCCTCACACTCATATTTAGCTCTAGCATGAGTCACCTGATTTGCGAGAAAAGAAAGGTATTGTTAAGTTTTATACTTACGTAATAAGCAAATTGAATGCTAAGTAAGATTTAATTTGATTTAATTTAATTTCTTTTTTACTAAAGTTGCAGTCTTTCCGTTGGGATACAGTATTGTCGTACTTGTGCTTTCGTCAACTCCATCTTGATTCAGATGTCCTGCAGCCAAGATCTTGACGGGTTTTTCACCTCCATAAACAAACGAAGCGAATTGAACGCAGTAGACTCCTATATCCAGAACTGTTCCACCTCCCAGCTCCTTCAACCTGAAGATTTTATGGCGAAGTCAAGTCAATCATTTCTGTCCCAAGAGCTCTTACGCGATTTCAAATCAAAGGCCCTGCAATACCTGATTGAAGTGACTTACGAGCATCTGTCCTTATGTGAAAGCAGGGTACAGAAATTAACAATGACTTGACAAACATCCCCAATGCTACCCTTCTTCAACTCCTCGCGAATTCTCTGATACACTGGAAAGAAGCGTGACCAAATTCCCTGTACAAAGTGGGCAGAACTACTTTATACATTCTTTAGTATGCCTGGCTGCTGAAATGAAGCCATTTTAATTATGAAATCTGTGAAACATACTTCCATCAAAAAGACTTGCTTTTCCCTGGCAAGCTGAACCAACTCTTGAGTTTCCTTCAGATTCATTCCCATTGGCTTTTCGCACAGGACTCCCTTTCCAGCGTAAATTGCAAGCTTCACAAGTCCCACATGCTGAGGATTAATGGAGCCAACATAGACAACATCCACTTCAGGGTCACTGAGTAATTCTTCGTATGATCCGTAAGCAGTAGCAATTCCATGCTTCTCGCTGAATGACCTTGCGGATTCGAGGCTCCTTGCTGCAGCGGACGTGACGACGTGTTCTTCTTTTGGCAAAGTCCGTACGGCAGTAACAAAGTCATGGGATATCTTTCCACCTGTGGTACATATTATTTTATAATACCTTTTCCTTCACTATATTTACAGCTATAAAAATAAATATAACTTTTAATGCGATTTCCGTACTTACAGCTCAATATTCCCCATCTTGTTGCAGCCATTTTGACCAGTTAAATTGCTTTCAATTCAAAATCCAAAAGTGAATAATGATGCGATATTTCGGTCATGTGGTTCCCTACAAATACACATCAATTAACAATTAGTTGACAGTTGAGTTGAGCTTGTAAACCAGGCTTTATGATTATGAGTGTGGTACATAGATTAAGCAAGTGTACATGAAACTGTAATTCCACTATCTGCAAATTGCTGGTTCGGATTCCGGGTTCCGATTTCCGATACTGCAATACATACTACTGGTTGAAGTACTAGATGTGGAATTGTGAAGATTCAATAGAGATAAAAACATAAACTAATAGTAACAATAAACAGTATAAAACTGGTAAAAGAGACCTGGCTACCAAGCAGAAGCAATGTGGCAAGTCAATGATGAAAAACTATTAAGCATATATGGGTCCCAGTTTACGAGTATGAAGCAGTTGCTATGCAGTATTGAGGAGTTGCTAAGCAGTAAGAAACAGTTGCCATGCATTTAGAAGCAGT
>JAQFYU010001001.1:0-17140 GCA_034694905.1 Ceratophysella granulata | reverse complement strand
AGCAAACATCATGAATATTATGATTGGTAATACTCTGTCCCAGATACATAATTTTAATACTTACTAAGGAAAAAGAACGAACGTTACATTTTTAGAAAATTGCTTTTCAAAGAAAAGGCACTTCCTTTCTTGATATTGACTTTCACGACAATATTCCTTCTGAAGTCATGCTATGAAAGAATTCATTTGATGTTCATACAATAACCTGCAGGTTGAAGGCGAAGATGACAGACGTATGCTGTTCATCTTGAGTCAGATAATTTACAATGAGCTGGAAGCTCCTGACGAGTCGGAGCTAGAAGTCGAGTTCGCTGTTCCCTTCACATCTGACTTCGTCAAGCTGTTCTGGGTCAACAGACGAGCAGTTGGGTTCTACAGTGTCAAACCCAAGGGTAACTCTTCTTACTTCCTACTGGGAATTAACTGTATCCCTAACCCACTGATGGAATTTCTAGGAACGCTCTGCACCGAGACGATGCAATGCTACACCATGTCAACATTGGACACAGTGTTCATAAGAAAGTCCCACCGACGACAAGGCCTGGCCTCAAGTGCGCTCCAAGACATATTGACTGAGTTCCCAAACCAGAATATTGGATTCAGTTCCCCTGTCTCCACTACGATGAGAAAAGGTAAGAAGAAAAGTGTGTTAAAGTATGTCAACACTCAGTGCACTTGTTTCGACTCTCCTGACTCCACAGGAGACTATAACTTTCACTTTGCTTTCACTCCGACTCCTTCCTTCTCTTCATGGCCTACTGGACACAAAAACCAAATTTACGACTCACTCATTGACGGCCCACGATCAGCCCTCTTTTATCTGTCTCCATCCAACATACCATTAAACCCACTGGAACGATGGGTCTAGGCCTATTCTTCCTTAATTCCAGGACACGTTGAACGTTGACCCAAAGTACCCGAATTAACAATTTCTCTCTGGAACAGCTTTCTATGCAAATGAGTCCTCATAAAGTAGCTGGGAAGTACTGGAGAAAGTACTAACTCTCTCCTTCATCACCATAATCCTGATCGTCATAAAAGCCTGTTTAGTGGTTCGATTGATTAGGCTCTACATTAGGATGACCGCAGTGCATGCTTGTCGAGATAGGGATGGATAAACTGTCAAAATTGAAATTGGCGAATTTTTTGATCACCAAAGTTAGAGACACTATGCATTGTTCAAAAATGGGGGTAATGGTGTATGGTGAACCATATTGAACATTGTAGTCATCTAAATGAAATCGCAACAAGGATTAAAACGTAGGGATATAAATTTGAATTGAATGGTTGGCGGATGTTGTTAGCTTGGATATTCAGGTGTAGTATTGTACTTACGTGTCCGTGGAGTATTTAAATCAGACTAACGTTAGGGGAGTGTTTATGCTGTGTTAAAGGATTTTAAAACAAATTTACTGTCACAATAACAGCAACTGAATCACTAGAAATCTCCTTCCTTTTATGCTAAATCGTGGAAAAAATAGGAAATGAAGAACAATCTTCCATGGAACGCCTCATTAGATGTTATGTCTCCATCCAAAAACCGCGACAAACAAACAGCAAAACACTAAAAATCGCAAAGTACACCTAAAACAAGTAGCTTGAAAAGTATGGTAAATTATTTTGTGGGTTTCGGCAAACTTAACCTAACCTATCCTAAACTCGTTTCGCGCATCTTCGCAGAAATCGCCTAACCTAACCTAAAATTCCTGTGTGTCAAAGCAGTCGTTCGGAAAACTGTTTACCTGTTTTTATTTTAGCTATTACTGGTTTAGCTGTTATTATTTTAGCTACTTTATATACCTTGACTTGAACTACTTTGCAGGCTTTAGCTGTTTGTATTTTTGGCTGTTATGACTTGGAAGGGTCAAATATAAGGTCGAGCGAACGCAAGAAGGAAATATACCGGACAATGCGGGTTTTGGCGTCTTTGCTTTGCCTGATGCGGAGCGAAATACCAAAATTGGCAAAAAAATCAAAGCTTGCATGAGCCAACTTGGCAACAAAAAAGAATTCAAATAAATTAAACAAAACCACAGAATTTTTGCCAATCGGGTTTTTGCCAATGCTGAACTCTCGGCGGAGTTGAATATCTGGCGGCGGGTTGGGAAGTGGGCCTGGTGAGTAGAAGGACATCGTGGAGTGCGGAGACGCTGGAAGGAAGGTACGACTTCTGCCTGAATGAGACGAGTGAAAGTGAGTTGACTCTTGAGTGGCAGGAAATCCAAAGCTGTGTGTGTGAGCCAAAAGCTACTTCCAGCCTGACATGACATATCAATGATCCACGGATGTCACCTTTTGATATTTCAACTTTTCTCTCTTGAGTCGAACAAGGAACCCTCTGTGCTCTCTCCGCTTCTGCTGTCATGTCACGTGCCTTTTCCTTGTCCCTGTCTCCTCCCGTCCATAAAATAAATATAAGTCCAATGTAATACTTCCAACTCAGAACCACTCACTCGTCTCGTTCCTTCTCCATTGTCTTATCCAGCTCCTTGATATTAGAACGGACGGTGGGATGAAACAGTAAGAAAGAACCAGGATCTTTCATCCCGACAGAATATTGGAACAGAAATCATATCCTATCCGTCTATCATCCAATATCCCACTGTGTCTCACTCAAATGTGCCCGTCTAGGTTCATCCGAGCTGCTTTCTTCCATAGACTGATAGACTGGAATAGAGAGATTCTTGTATTGGTCATACATTTATACGTCTGTTGTTCAATTGAGTCTTTTCATCTCCACTTCTTCTCCTTCCAGTACATAATAGAACAAACAAAACAGTTACGGACATACGTTTTCCTTTCTCTTCTTCTCCTTTCTCGGGACGGAGTAGAAGAGAGTAGAAGCGTCGTAACAAAAGAAAGTAGCCTGATATTATTGTGAATGGCCGTGAGCAATATCAATTGAGTAGCCCAAACTCCTTTTCCAAATTACATTGTATGAAGTATGAAGGGGGTATAAAAGTAATTGGAAACTACTGACCCGGGTTTAATAAATGTCTTTCTTTCTTATGGACCTCCTACCTTAAAGGCCACTTACTCCAACTTGTGCTTTGCTCTTCTACCTTCTTCGCATCTACTGATGATGGCGCAACACTTCCAATAGCCGTCCAAATTCTAATAAAACATGGAACTCATTTCTATTAGCTTTTGCTTTCTATGGAAACATTGCTGAAGGGGTAAAAATATTCTAATTTTTAAGTATATCTCTTTTCTTTCATTTAAACAGGGTTCCTTTGGGTTAGGATAGGTTAGACTATTTTAGTAATCAAAACATATTTAAAACTAACTGCTTAAACATTTTCATAAATGATGTAGAATAACATAAATGATGCAGAATGAATTATTTCGATAGTCGATTTTTTTAATCTTCGCCCAGCTGTTAACTTTATTCCACAAAATATACAAATTCAATGAGCATTTGCATTTGACCCAGAAATATTTATTTTCCTGTATTAAATTAGAAAATGTAAGGTATAGACACAACGTCTCGCCGTTTAAATCTCGTACTCTAATTTTATAAAACAGCAGAGTTGACATATTTAAAGCGAAAAGTGGGCGTTACACATCAAATTCTTCACTTTGAAGCATTAAATCGGCAGTTTTATTTGCGGGGAAAGGAAACAATCTTTACGATTTTAATATATTTTTTGAAGAAGTAATTACTTCTTTTGATTAGTTGTACTTCAGGTAGCAGAATAGTTAAGTATCACGCTCACGTAGAAATGGGAAAAGTATAATTTTAATATTTTTTTGAATAGGTAAAATATATATAATATAGGATGGTTCTTCAAGGTCGAGCTATTACTTATGGCTTTCCTATTATTTATTGAAAGGATCGCGAATTCGATGTAGAAAGATAAGTGTTTGGTGCCAGTATTTTACAGGAAAATCGTGGAGAAGACAAGGATGTCTGGTCTGGAGCTTGAGACAGCTCAAGCTTTCTAGAATCAACTTTGAGACGGATATCTTGCTTCTCCATCACTTCTTCAGGTGTTTGTCAAAGTGTCAGGATTTTTTAGTCAAACGTGAGACGTGTATCAGATTTTTAGTTGGCCTAGATTGAATGTCTGTAGAAAATAACATGAAACTATTTGGTTGGGATTCAGAGTGGTTGATCTGGTTCCGAGATAGGAAGCATGTCTCAATGCTTGAATATGCGGTTGAGGAGATGGTAGCCGAAATGAACTGCGTAGGATATGCTTAGAACAGAACAAGAATATCGAAGCTGTCTGAGCGAAGAACAAATGGTTTCGGAGTTCACATTATACACAGCTGTCCCTGGGACATGGACCAAAGTTGTTGTGACGTTCTAAGTTGAATTATTCAAGTGGAGTGCTTAGTTGGACTACATTGTGTGGAGAGGTGAAAGTGGGAGAAAGCGTATTTGTTTTCTTTAAATACACACTTCTTCTTCCGGTAATTCTCTAAATCGGATCATATATCTTTTAATACAGTGTTGCGGAAGCATTTGGTGGAATGGCCACAAAATCGACCTCGTTTCTGGGAAATCACCGGCTGTCCTGAGCAGGGCAACTGTCGTAATTTGTGGTTGATTCTTCACAAAACTCAAGAAAGTTCCTAACTCCGACTCTCCTCCTCGTCTGTCTGGACTCGGGAAGGCTCAAAGGAGCCAGAACTCAGAACTCACCAATTCCATCCAAATCCAATGGAAACCTCAATTCAGCCAAACTGCTCACTTGCTTACTTTCCCTCCCCTTTGTTTCTCATTCAACTAACTAAATAGGCCGGACATGTCCTTACTTCCTATCTACCTACATTAAATGAAGCCTTGCCAAGGAAAGACTCCAGTTCCAGCCAGACCCAATGGAAATGGGTATTTGAGACCTTTGTGTTCAGACGATGAATGGAGCGGCTTGAATGGATACGTCAATCTAGACTGAATAAACGGCTTTCTTTTCACCCAAAATGTTTCCACCTTTCAAGTCTCTCCAGAACAAAGTACAACAGCTCAACCTCGATCCACTGCAAGGCCGACAAAACATTTCCCAAATGTGCAACCAAAATTACTTTCACCAAACCAACAAATGTGTATTTTTATTAATATATGTTATACCTACTAAATTGATGAATAAACCGTTTCCATTCCTGAATGTTATCAACCAATTACAATAAATTAACTTCATAGAATGCAGGCGGATAGCTCAGACTATCGAGCTCCTTATTCTCTTAGTATTTGCATGCAGAACTACTGGGGACCTGAATTGATTGGGACTTGGAGGATCGAGACAACAAGATCGAGAAAATTAGATTATGGTGTAAACAGGATGTGGGCAGTAACCATAAAGAGCCGATTGCATTGCTTTCCTGAAAGCGGGATTGTGAAACTAAGCCAAAAATAAAGATTAATTCAGAGCTCCTTTCAGTTCTTGTACGAGCAGAGACCCAATAACCATTTTCTCGCAATTGACAACAATCCGAGACTCCGTTTCTCCTTCTCCGTCGCTCTTGCCCAAGTGGATTGAAACCAGCACCAGCGTCTTGCTTGACGAGAGTTGTCCCGCAAACCTGTTGTGTGACAAAAGAATAGAACCATGAAATGGCTTACATGAGTGAAGATAGTGCTTGGTCTCATAATAATAGGAAACTAGAGGCTATTCCATTTTTCCACACAACTTGTCATTCCAATTACCCAATCCCAGACTTCCCACTCAAATGAAGCACACCATTCTCAATGAGCTTGCGACAGGCAACGAAGATTATCAAACTCAATATTCTACAATTCGCCACACACAATCTTCTGGTGTGGAAACAAATCCAAGGGACAGCGCATGTGTTATTCTGGGAAATGAGGCCCGTTCCAGGCAAACAGAAACCTATTTTGACTTGTGACCTCTATTTTATTTTACACAATTCTGCACAATTCTCAAGCCAAAATCCAGAGACAGTCATCGCTCCGAGCGCTTCTTTAGTCAAACTACTCCAACTTTGCACAGAACCCAATTCAACAACTTTTCCCCCACGAAGAATCACTTTTTACTTTAAGTAACTGTTCCACACAAGTTCACTTTCAAGTTTCACTGACTTCTCACAGTCAGCCTACTTTGTAGTGTCATCCAACTTCAAGTATGTTGCTGCCGATATATAGCATTATCTGATCATGTCGCTTCAATTTCAATAGAATAAAAATAACATTCGCACAATAGGCATGAAGAACTTTCACTTTCGATTAGATACGGCTATACAAGTTTGAATGAAGCTACTACGTTCTATTTGAGAATCGAGAACCACTGACTATTGTAGGGGTAAACGTATGAATACTTTTGAGAGGCAAAAGGCCAACAGCAACGATGAAAACGATAGCGTATGCAAAAGCGAGCGGGAGGCCTTGTTTCCGGAAGTGCGTGGATATGGACATGTTTACACACACGGACCATGACAGAGAACATTAGATCTGCATGGGAAATGGAAATGATAACCATTTACCTAACGAGATCGTCCTTCGTGGATGGTACTTGGAGGAGATTCCCCGTCTCATATACCTTCCGGACGAGAGACGTCAGACCAGTGGAACCCGTCCTGAATGTCGAGTTGACAAATGTCTTCGCTTCATGCTCAGTCATCCCTCGTAATTTACCTAAAAACAACAGAAGAGAGAGAGAGAGATTACTTTAGAGCCAGTGCAAAGGAAAGTGGTTTATCAGGACCACTTGACATGTCCCTTCCCTACTACTACCTACACGAACGTTCTTGGGACGAGAATGGACAGTTCTTGGAATTCTCAGTTCTTACTCACGCTGTGTACATTATATGCATAAATCATGCATGCAACCAATTTATTTTAGTTCTACTTCAGAGCATCCGCATCCCTTAGGTTAAATATGCTCAGGAAAATAAAAGAACTCAATTTTCATTAGTGAAACAAGAAATTCTCCTATAAGTTGATGCTTTCTCCACAATCCGGTCAAGATGGGAAAATGGTACGTGGCACGCAGCACACAGCACGTCTTTCGTATAATAGGAACAAAGTGTGAATAGGATATCCCTACCCTGATTTATTAGATTACTTTTGAAGCAAACACAAAAATTGCGAATATTCTGAATTCTGAAGTGAAAGGATCCACAACGGCCCATCCCATCACGCATCAGGATGACACGAAACATGAGTAGTTTGTCACATTACAATTAGCAATGTTTATTGTGTGAGAAAGGAGCGAGAAAACTTGTATTCGTGGAATCAGCGTGTGGAAACAATACACATCTATCACAAATGGCGAGGAGACGGGACGGAGAGATTAAAAAAAATTATGTTATGAAAGATGTGGGAAGAGACGGGAGTGAAATGAAGAAACACACCTTGCTCAGCAATAAAAAGGGATTCAGACATCGTAACGGGCCGAATTAGTTCTCCTATGGGAGCCTTGATTGTCACCGTCTGCTTCTTTGGTTCCACTTCGGTCGCCCATAGGATTTCCATTTTAGCTCCTTGAGTCGTATCATTGAAGTCAATTCCAAGTGTAGCCAACGTGCTTCTTCCCACTTCCAAAACTCCTATCGACGGAAAGTCATGGACAGATATCCCGGCTGGCAGTGTCTATAAAATTATATACAAGGAAACGAATACGAGTGAAAAAAAAAAACACAAAAGCTCGATACGAAAGTGGTATAAAATCCCACTCCTTTTCTCAATTCACTATTTCGAATTTGGATTTTTCAGATAACGGTATAATGGTCCGCCCTCAACTTGTGGACATTCACGCCATTTTAAAACCAGCAAGAGTTCAATTGTGTCCACCTTTTCTCCTTCGAAAGGTCTTAAGTTTACCAATAGAAATGTATTGCGTAAACATACTTACGTATGAACAATCTAGTTGAATTTCCCATTTGCTGCTTCATCTATTTGATTCTTATTTATCACTGCAGCAATGCACTTTTATTGAATTTATTTTGTCTTCTCATCAAATAAATGTAGTTAAGCTGTTTCTCCGTGTAAAACATTGTCACTAGTGTGGTTCTATAAGGATTTGCCATCTTTCCTTGCCAAATCCATGCTATATCGCTGTTTTAGTGGCTCGGTTTCTATTGGCATCCATTTTCCAATTTGGCACCTGTCTCATTAATGCCGCTTTGTTACATGTTCAGAATTGAAGTTGACGGAATGAGACAGAATTTGCGTAAAGGTTTCTATGTGGTGACTTCACCCCAGTGACATACTGACTTCTTCAAAGCGGTGTCTCCTTCCATACCACCGTAATAGATCTTAATAGCACTCCTTGGGAGTCATCTCGTCTTATATATTTCTGACATCGGGTTTGACACCATTTTTCTTTAATAATTCATTTCCTTGGAACATGTCATGTTCCAGCCTGACGCAAATGCATTACTTATTTTTTGAAGTTACCTGAATTTTCTCTCGCTTTCACCTGCTTGTAACTTCCTTGCACGAAGATGCACTTTTTATCGGAACGTCAATTAGGGGCCCTGAATCTTAACTTAATTGAACCAATTCAACATTGTTTGTCAACTAATGTGAGACATTTGACGAAGTTGCAACGGTTACTGCCGTTGACGAGCAACTGCTGAACTGCTCCATCACATTTATTCTAATTTGAAAAAGAAAAATACCCAAAGTTTGAACACTAGCAGAGTGAAAATGTGGATTTAGTTTTGCGTATTGAACAACCAAGCTGCAGATCCTAAAACAATGCAATGTCGCAAGCCACTCCGTTTACATAATTTGGAAATATTATTCTCCAGATTATCATACAAACCCTGAACCCATAGTAATGTGGTCCACAAGGAGATATTCAATGGAGCATCTATGTGGAGTTCCATGTTCCACAGTATACTCACAGGACGTGCATAAAGCTACTCTCTGAATGGAGTGCAACAAAGTAAGAAAAAGAACACGAGTTTTTAAGGGAAGTGAGTTCATAACTCGCAATGATCATGACGGCGTATCTAGAACAAATGTCGCATCAAGATAAAAGGAAAAAGTTGGAGATGTCTCTTTGTCCCTTGTCTTCGTTCTGGAAAACGAAATATATGTAGTACAACAGAAGAAAACACCATCATCGTCATTTCACTACGTTGCATCTGGCTCTTTCCAGTCGCATATGATATTTACGTGACGAGATAAAAATACACATTTGTTAAGACATGCAAAATGCAAATGTTTCTAAAGTGTAAATTCTACATATTGCCTGTCTACGGACTTATCTGTCGCCAAAGATATAGATGCAGTCCAGTGTCAGTCCTTTACCACAGAGAGAAGAAAGCCTCCACAAAAATTGAACATACTATTGACATTTTGGTTGCTAAATGCTCACCTTCTGTCCAATCTGAATATTCTTGAATGAGTCCTTGGAGAGATTATGGAATTCCAGTTCAATGGTAGTCATACTAGTGGAAATCAAATGCGGGGCTCGAGTGAACCTGTACGTAATTTGTAATCCTCCAGATGTGATCTTGTTAAGCAGCTCACTGCGCTTCTGTGGAATGAATACCGGACTTGCTCCCTGAAATGATATTCACAATAGCCACATAACTCATAGCGATTGAGGTCGAGACGAAGTTCAAACGATTTGGCTACAGCGTAGCTTGGAATTTTGAGGCACGTAGCAGGTTGCTTGGCATGTAAAATTTATATGACTTCAATTCTCAATTAACCCTCTGCAATTATTCGCTATGAGTTAAATTTTTTACTTTGTGTCCACCACGCACTCCTGGGACTTTATTTCGGTTTGTACACGTACTTGTATTTACCGCATAATGTACCGAGCTAGCCGAATCAGAAAATGAAGGAATAGGGCGTTAGGTGAGTGACGAGTGAAAGTACTTTCTTACCTGCACGAAGCCCATGGAAGGGACAGGATTACTGTCGATTTTCGTGCCATTACTCGCACTTGTGGGTGACAAAAGAGAGCCTAATGAATGCATTTGAAGATGAGAAGCAGAAGGATTGGTCGCTCCTTCCCCATTACCCGCGTTCTCAGCCTCATCAAATCCCAAGTCAAGGAGCAGAGCGACATTGGACGACTCCTTCAACTTTTCCACTCGTGTTGGGATTTTCCCCTTCGCAGCCACAGCCTGCTTCCCAACTTTCTTACTCGACTTCTTCTTTTCGTGTTCTGAAGAGTCTTCCGACTCACTGGAGGCTGAAGACGAATTTGGTTCTGATGACGAGGAATTGGATGTGGATGAACCCGTGGCTGTACCAGACTCGGACCCACGCGTTTTGGACGCCTCGTTGTACCGGACGACTTTCCTCTCACTTCCTTTGGTCTTCGATTTTATTTTAGGTTTAGCTTTTGATTCTTCGGCTGAACTTCCGGGCTCTGCGGATGATGCCTCGGACGCTGAGGACGACGAGGATCCATCCTCAGATCCGTCAGAGTCAGACTCAGAGTCTGCTGTCCCACTTCCTGACTCATCACCTGAATCTGACTTATTGGATTTGTCAGAGTCAGAGTAGAAGGATGCCTTTTTAGTTGATTGTTTTCTATTTTTCGTTGATTTTGAATCCAGCTTTGATGTTCTGGTTTCGGGACTGTACGAAGGTGAAGGTTCAACGTTGCGTACAGTCGGATCCGGAGCTTCTGTTGGGAAATGAGGCAGATCTTGGTAGCCAAATGCTCGCGTGTTTAGAAAGTGGGAGAGTGAACCCAGCTGAAAATGGTCCCGGTCTACATGAGGAAATAGAACGGAAGGGATATATTAGCCTGAACAAATTATTACGGTTGGTTGAACGTAGGACACTTTTGGAAAAACAATACCTTTGAACTTTGATTGGAGAACTGGTGCCGGTTTTGACGATAGAATAATTTTTTTGGCATATTTATGTAGTTTTGATTCAGGATTGTCGGGAAACAGGAGATGCCTGAGGAATCTTGCTCGGTCCCGAATATCATAACTTTGGTCGTACTTGGCCAGGTTTAAAATGTACTGGCAAAGCAGCGTGGTCTGACCTGGATTCGTTAACTGAAGTTTTGCAGCTAGGTTGATAATTTGCAGCTTTACAATATCCTCCTACGACACAAAGTTCACAAAGAATAGAAGTACTTTAGACAGCGAAAGTATTTTAACAAGATATTCATCAATCAACAAGAACAAGAAGTCTCTATAACGTATGTTTCTTCCTCGGCTTGTTACACTCAGCAACCAAAACCCAATACCATTTTCTACACTCGCGGAAATACCGATGTTGACACAAGTATAAGAGTAAAATCCTTTTTCTGAAAAGTCTCACTTAGGAAACAAATAGCCCGCAAGTCTTTACACAAAGAAAACTTTTGAAAGTACACTAGAACAAAGTAAGTACTACAATATAGCCAACTAAACAACGTCCAGGAGTTGGATACATATTGTATTTCCTGAAAATGCGTTTAGGTGAGCCGTGAGCCGATCAGAACGGAAAAAATTCAATCCATATGTAAATAACTTGTTAAGAAGTATTATTTTTCTGTAAAAGTTATTTCCATACATGTCTAAATTTTGGGTCCCAACTCCAATGAGGGTTGTGCAAATATTGGTTTGCAGAAGTCAAAGCTAAATAAAGCCTAACAAAGGGATACGCTTGAACATTGTACTGACATTGCAGATCGTCGTAAAGAAAACGGAAATGTAATATAAGTACAATACAAGGTAGATGTAAAAGCCTTTAGTGACCAGAATTGCAGTAGCACACATTTACCATCTCGCAGATTTAAAATTAAAGCCTGTAATGAATTTTTTTAAAAATATTATCTGCCTATTTCCCAAAACCGCTGATGTTGATTATTATTAGGTCGAGGTCCTGTTAGCTCACTTGCGATTCGCAAGTGAGAATATGGGAACGCAGGACATGTTTCCTAACCGACTTACCTCGTCAGCAAAAGTTTTCGCCATTTTCCGAAGAACATCAGGGGGTAAATGAGGAATTCTCTCACAGTGTTCACCCAGAAGCCAAAGGATCGCTGCTCTTGCCGGGGCAACGCTCACTCTATCAACCATCTTCGCTAATTGAGCAATGACAGCTTTATTCCCACTCCGTTGACTTTGAAGCAAAGTTTTGGCAACCACCACTGCTCCACCCACAACTGACGCTGTAATCAACAACGAATCAATAAATATTTTGGATGCAGTCGAATCATAGAATAGCGAAATTCTAGAGGAACAGATGCACTCAAAATATGTACGACACACCATCAGGAGCCCTTTTTTAAGGTGTGGCTTTCATTTGTCATTGCCAAAGAATCAGAAGACAATTTGCACCATCCGCTATTTCTCACAATGACAGACAGTTTAGTTCCATTGTGGTGAAAAATACATTGTACATGTGTACATAAGCCTAAGTTTTGAATTACTCGCTCTGCTGAAACCTTACAAAAGTTTTCTAGTAGTCTAGATTTGAAATCACCAACTCCTAAAAGTAGGCGGCGAACCGAGATGAGTCAACTTTTTATTGCTTGGGTCATATCTAATTAACTAGGCCGAATATTAGAAGAGTTTACAAATGTAATCAAAAAAAAATCAACGCGTCAGAACCGACCGTGAAAAATGTTACTTACGGTCACGATGGGAGAGTAGTGAGACAAGGCCATTAAGACAAGTTTCAGCAACTTCTTTAATGCTTGAGGCACATCTTCCAATCGCTTCAATTGTTGCGGTTACAAATTCCTTGTCTTGACTTGAAATATATGTTTGGAATTCCCGCAGAATGGAAGATATGTTTGTTTCAGTAGCAATGTTGGTCAATATTTCTAACTTGAAAAGTTTAATTTGCGTTGGATCGCTGCTTCGTACGAAGAAACTCTTCATATATGGCTCGAACAGGGTCTGTGTATTTAAAAATGACACTAGCATTAGAATTTATGGCGTGTTTCATGATGTTAGAATATTCACAGAGAGAGACGGGTGTGAAGTATTTTCTAGTGGCATTTTTTCGGATTAGAACTTGGACCATTTTTCGCCCACCGAATACAAACGTGAAGCGCTTACTAAGTAGTCGACTAGTTTGACGGAAGGTCTTTATTGCTTTGTCATTACACAAACGAAAACCAAAAGGCAGAGGATGCATAGCACATGGCATTACGGCATACACACGTTCAAAAGTTCTTGAAATTGAGATTGAGATTGAGATGCGTGCAACATCAAATTCACATTCCACGTAATATCAGCGAGGGAGGGTTCAGAGAAATCGGAGAAAGCTGTGAGGGTGAGGGCGAGGACCAAAATGACTGCAAGTTAGTGAGGCAAGAGAACGATAAACACGTTTGTTGGAGTGTCCATTCAAATGGATTTTCCTCAACGTAACGCAGTTTTGAAAAAATTTACAGACACAACACAAGACACAACTCGTAGGAAGAAAGATAAATAAGGTAGGTACACGAGATACAGACAGCAGCATAGAGATAGAACTGCGTAAACCAAGATGAGAATTCTAGAAACTACGAGGAATTGTCGTTGTCTGTTTCTGGTTTACAAAAGAAAAACATACAAAGTTCCGCCAAACAAGCAAGGATATTAAAAATTCCATGAAAAACTTTTCAAATTAGATATTTTAAATAGAGTGAAAGACAGGAGCATACAGAGAATCTGAATATCAAAGAAACAAATTAAACTCGCAAAGAATAGCGGGTTTCAAGGAATTGTTCGTCTTTCAGATTGGCCGCACTAATTGCACATAAAGGAATGTTCTGCTTAACGGAACTGTATTTTAGCTCAGAAATATTGTATGTATTCACAACGAGAAAAACTGTGATGTTTTCATTTGCTTGCTTGTGTATCAGTAACTCTAATCATGATTCTGTTGTTTTACTTGGCTTTGGCTTATAAAAATTATTTGCCCCTTCCTGTAGGACGTTACGTGTCATGGATTTTAAAGTTTTACTGGCATTCATGAGAACAATTTCCACTTTTTTTAGGTGAGAATAAATTATTTAGTGCATTTGACAGAGGGAGACTTAGAGTAGTACCTACCTTACCTACATACCAAGACTTTTAGCCAATATCGTCATCGAACGAATTAATTTGGTAGAGCTCCACATTCCGAACGTCTCAATGATCGCCCAGAATTTAATTTGTATTGTTACCTGAGCCGGAAGCCAAGCCATTTTCACTACGAAATATCAAATTAGGTGGTATGGCATAATAATACGGCTACTACTCTAGACCCCGTTTTACATCATTCAAAATGTACAAAAGACAGGACAATGTACACATATAGGAACGGATCTATTTATCGGCTTTTGGCTATGATGCATACATAAATTCGGATTCGTGCGGAGGCGGAGCAGAACTGAAAAATAGTCCTGGTTGAGTTTGAATCTCTGGCGTTCGGATAGTAAACTAACTAATGTATTAGTGGTCTCGTACTATCATGAATAACTGCGGCAAGTCGAAGAAAATAGGGTATAAAATTTGACGGTTATGAATTATGAAATACACAGCATCTAACGTAGTAGTTGACCAGAGTTGACGGATATTATTTTTTAACGAATCTCATTACTCATTATTTCGAGTATATTTTAAGGGTAAAAATAGACAAAATTTAAGGCAGTTCGCAGAGAATAGTGGAGGAGATTGGTAGAGCAAAATTCAAATACACGATAGGAGATTTTCAGTCATACCTTGCGATTTGTAGACATTGCCGCAATGCACGTGAGAACCACAGCTTGAACTTCAGGGTGGAATCTGAGAAGTCGAATCAATGGTTTGATAACTGCATGAACTTCAGTTCGCGGAGCAAGATGGTGATACAACTGTACCACTGACATCACAACCTGCAAATTCTTACTATTAATTTGGTAAACGGGCAAAGTACTGGACACGGACAGTGGTGATTCCCAACACGATATGATTTTCGAGTTGCGGATTTTGGGTAGTTTTATTCCTATTCCTAGAATGCATTGTCACCTACTGAGGCACTCCGACTTTGTAGAAGCGGACGACAATTCTTCAGTAGAAGTCGATGATCCGGATCCATTTGTGGCTTATTCTTAGCCGTTTCCGAATTATTGGGTTTTTTTCTGTTGGCCGCCGACGATGTTTCCTGATCATCTCGGTCGTCATGTCCATCGCCGTGCTCATCTTTATCTTCTTCTTCGTAGAATGGTTTTTCCTCACCGTCAATTGTAATATCCTATTTTATATTAGATATTAGAGCAGCTAATACCATTGTGGAAAAAAATAACTAAACTGCAAATCCTTTTATTTAAGGCAGAGGAAATTTCATTTTGATGGTAAAACGAAGTCCATACGAGTGCATAACATATTGTCTATTTTAGGGTGTGTGTGTGTGGGGGGGGGGGGGGTATGGGGAAAGCTTCAAAGCTTCTTTGTAACTGATTGTAAGCAGCAAGAGAGACAAGACTGAGCTACAAACCCCAAGATCGGCATAGGAGATAGCATAGCTATGTGGTCAGTGGGTCCGACCCAATCTTACATTTTGCTTCTATGCGTGATCTGAGAGATTGTAGATCATAGAGGAATCGAGGCAATCACAGCCACGCCGACTAGGCCACTTATTTGGGCCAATTTCACTCTCATTAGACCCAAAGGAAAATACATGGCAAATTCGCAAATCGTCGCAAATCAAAAGTCATGTTTGGCATGCATTTATCGATGTTATCGTATCGTATGGCTTACTCTACTCTTGCCATATCCCAATCCCAACTCGTAATCCCAATACCAGCAACCACTACGTTCGGAAGGGAGCGACAAACTGTATTACTAGGACTTTGTTGGCCGATGCATGTGTTACATGCGACTAGCACTGCTATGCTGTTATTGATATTACTGCCATTACTTCAGTTCTTGCTATTTCCAAATGCCAAATGGTTCGCTTTATGCGATGAGTTTTACTTTCTCCATTCAAAAAGATAGGTCGAAGAAATTGCAAGAGACACAAACGGGCAATAAAGTGTGCTATTGTTCTTCAATGGTACAGCATAGTCGGTATAGCTACGCCAAAGAAGCTAAACCCCGTTGGTCATGACTGCACGGCAATCCGCGCAATGTGGTAATAAAACAATACAATTGAACGTATAAGTCGTTTCATCTTTCGTCCATTACGCAGACATAAAATCTTTATCCTTTCTGAAATCTGGTAGCAAGTGCCTTAATGCTCGCCATTATTTATTGGCTGATATAAGTAAAGGAAGAATTTTCTGGACTATTGTATTTACGCAGATTGCAAAAGAATAGTAAAATAGGTCAGGGAATAATACATTATTGCTACAACTGCTATCCCAAATTCTATACGCTTGGGCAAAGATCAAAGCTACTTACCCCGATGTTTGGATCCAAGAATTGAGTCCGACCATATCGGGTAAGAGTGTTCACAATAACAACTTGGCCCCATTCGTCGACATCCACCAGCAAAGAACAAAGCTTCCTGTAGTTCTTGTGAATTAAGTCAATCCGCTCCGGACATACCTGTCATTATTAGACAACTACAAATCATGCAAATACAACATAGCGCCTAGCAAACTACACAAACTACTGTCCATCCGAAAACTAGAAATTGCAGAGGCGAGAGCCAGATTCGAGCTCTTGTAAAATTTCCCCCCCTCAGATCCAGTCCACTTGCATGTGGCTAGCGGGAAAAACTTCGCAGAAGCTCGAATCTGCTCTCGCCTCTGCCCCTTCTAGTTTACGGTTGGACAGTAAATTAGTATATAAAAAATGTAAAACCAGATCATTTCATAAAACAATAAACAATAAAAAACAATAACGAGTTAAATCCTTATGGTCTGACATTTCCTGACTTGAAGCCTCAACAGGGATCACGTTTCTTTGTATTTTAAAGTAAAACTTATGGTCGTACTTCTTCAAAAGCCATCACCGCAGAACCAACGACTAATGTAGTACGATCCGCAAGTAACTTGTCCAGAATCTGTACAAGTTCATCCTTCTGTTCCGGATCCAAGCTAAACAGATTTACAAAAAGATTTGCTATGTAAATAGAAGAAAACCTCCCAAAATTCCAATAGGGTCCTTTTGCGAGAATCGAAAAAGCGTGGTCCGAAAAAAAAATTCGCGCGCGCAAGCGCGCGAAATAAATTTTTCCGAATATCTGCAATGAATGTAATATTGCAGGAATCTTTTTTTGCGTCACATTTAAAAAAACCAGATTGTAACACTTTCGTAATTGTTGTTTTAAATTTTCCTCAAAAAAACTTCTTTCTCGCATTTTGTCGGT
>JAQFYU010001000.1:0-17150 GCA_034694905.1 Ceratophysella granulata | reverse complement strand
CGAGAAAATGGATGACGGACGGACGGACGGACTGGGCAATTGCATAAGCCCTCAGCCTAGGAGGCCAGGTCTAATAACCGCGACAATTAAAACCGCGACACACTAAATCCCTTCTATACAAAAAGCTCGAATTTATCTCTCAAAAATGTCAAGCACCATAAATACTTAAAAACAAAATATTTTACATGAAATGGAACTGGAAGCCTTTACCATAAGTATTCTTCTATATAAAATTTGTGTGCAAACATTGGAGCACGTCTCCGGCCACCTTGTGCCAAGTATCTTCAAAGTAGTTGATGATTGGGCGCAGTAGTACTTCATGATCGACAAAGAATGCCGTATCCACCAACATATCAAACGCTGGTACAACATCATTTAAAGGAAAGCCAAAGCTCCTAGTTGACAAAAATTAATGGCGAACTCGTCGTCACGGGTGTATCTGAGAACACTCGTTGTGTTTCTGAATATTTCGCCAGATTGCTTGATTATAGTGAAAATAGCATACATACTGTTGCAGTTTTGTTAGCTTATTTTGGTGCACCATATACATAGTACTTAATTTGAATACTCACCAAATTCAAGGAGCTTCAATTCAATCACTATACTTGTCTTAATAGGAGGTCAAACCGTCAAATCTTATTTAGTGGCCACTACAAGAGCAATGATAGTCAACTAATTCCTTCTATATATTAAAATACCTTTACCAATATTAGTTAGAATTTACTTCATGTTGCGGTATTTAATGTCGCGGTTTTCATGTCGCTGTTTTTATGTCGCGGTTATTATGTCGCGGTTTTATGTCGCGGTTTTATTGTCGCGGTTTTAACTATCGCGGTTTTTAATGTCGCGGTTTTAACTGTCGCGGTTTTTAATGTCGCGGTTTTAATGGGACCCTTGACCCTTATGACCCCAAAACCGGATTTGGTCATATATCGTGCGAAACTGCAGATTCAGATCAGAGAGTACACACCCTCAATACAATTATGCCAAAAACCCCGATCGATTTGAATGTTATTAAGGGGGTAAAATAGATTTTGAAAGATTTAATAATACCATAATTAGTTGATACCTGCGGTGCAGAATAGTCGAACTATACTTGCAAAAAAAGATACGAATCTGAATGTACATTTATGATGAATAGAATATTTATATAAATATTAAAGAAAATCGAAATGATAATAACAATATAATGGATGTCTTTCCTACGGGTACAGAGTAGGAGTGAGAACAAGTGGTTACAAATTACAACCAAGATTGCTTGACTGCCACATAAGATTGGCCGACCTTTTCACTCTTTGAACTTTCGATTTTGAATCCTGATCATCGAGACCAAACGAACTTGTCCAAAAAGTTCACACGCCTGGGGCAGGATGGCGTTATTTCAACAGTTCAGAACAGAAAGGCTCCACAAGAAAGATTTGATAAATACAATTTGAAGAGTATTAAATTTCACGATGCTCTTAAGTGAAATATTCGTCGTACCTTTCTGGAGATCGATGATTTTTAAAATGTCCAAGATTTCAATACATGTGATAAGTATTTTATGGAATTCCTGCAGGAATATTGAATACTGTGTACTATGGACTGTGGAGGAATAATCCTCGCAACTCTTAACAGCTTGGAAAATTAAGAAAAGAACGGTAAAGCTGGTGTTGCATTTATTTTTTTCTTAGAGGATTAGGCTACGTACGATCAAAGTTATTTGTTAATATTGGGGACACAATTTCTCAAAATGTTTTAGGGTACTCTTAGGATCTCCAAAGGTAAACTATAAAAATGCGACAAAACACCAACGCATCCATATTTCGTAGTGATGCTTGACTACTTCCCAGATGAGGATCAGCACAGCAAGCGAACTCAAGCCTAAATATAGAAGAAAAGTAGACAGGATTTTCCGATCTCGTATTGCAAAGGGCACAGCCTTCCTGTCTTCCGCTTCAAACTTGGACCACAATCTCTCATTTTCATAAGTAATTAAATGTAATTCATGTTTCCTGTACATCACAATTAGTCCGCCTTCTCGGATTTTCTCGGCCAAATCAAGAAAATCGCTTTTAGAGGTTTCATAAATGCTAAAAATAAAAGGATCTTTAAGTTTGCTTTTTGTAGCACAGTGACATCGGACCGAGTGATCATAACTTCGGAAGAGTGCTGCCATTAGCCTGCATTGAAACTCTTCGAAATTTCCAGTGTGATTACACAACAGGAAACAGTATGCGTATCCTAGCTCTCCGGTTCTATATCCACATTGGCTGTTGCTAGACATTGTAGACAGGAGAAATGATGGTTCGATGCCCTCTTTCCTCATCAAATCCTTGAATTGGAGGAGAACTTGACCTGGAACTGGAAGCAGTCCAACAAGGTTGTAGCCACTTAACACCAACTCTTTCAACGTTGGAAAGAGTACAACCGAGGGCGGAGCAATCATGAAACTCGAGAGTACACCCTCGTAACCATAAGTGAAAACAATGGACGTGAAAATGAAAATGAGCAGGAGTTTCTTCTTTCCCTTCAAAATCCTACATTCCTGTCTCATGAGGATTGAGTAGATTTCGAACCATTTACCTTTCACCGTTGTGAATAGATGGAGGTTGCCCCCACATCTATTCTCGGGAGTTCGAAGGGTGGTTGGGAGAGCGAATAAGACTTAGTAAAACTAAACACGGTGACAATTTGGTGACAACACTCTTTATTGAACTGTTCTACGAACTATTTCACACACAGCGTAACCGAACTACTTAAGTGTACTACTTTAAGACAACTACTTGGGTAACACTCTTTGAACGAACTACTTAAAGGTACTACTTGTAACTACTTAAAGGGAGTACTTGGGACTACTTAAGGGTACTACTTGGGGGAACTACTTGAGTGATCCGCTGGTCAAGCCAAAAGCTTGCTTGCAACTGATGATTTGGTAAAGGAAATGGAGAGGTATATATACGTCGGTTGTTCCATGCTCTTCTATGTACGGGAAGGTGGCGTGACCACTTAGGTCCACGAGGTCCTTCCTGGTCACGCCGGCCTTCCCAAAACCAAGAATAGTTCCACCCTTACAAAGGCGAAGAAGGCTGAAGGCCTTGTCTGAAAGGAGCTCAAGATTCTTCCTTGTAAGTGGTTTGGGGTTCTACCAAAGTGAATGAGAGCGGAAGGCCTCTTAGTAAGTTAATGCCTTGTTGTCCTTGGCTCAAAAGGAGCCGAGGAGACTCTCTTGATTGTCTCGCCCATTCGTTCTCCTTGTACGTGATATATGGAAAGGCGTGTGAGGCATGAGTACTACCTCATGACAACCGTGGTAACCAGTAACATGTAGGAAGCTACAAGAAAGATCCAGGTCCACATGTCCATGGGCATTATAAAAAAGAACATGGAGAAAGATTCATATCTTTCTTTATCACGTTTGGTACAGTATAAGAATTTTTGTTCAAAGTTGTACAGATGAATCTGACTGGGAATAGGCTGTGCTGGTAAATCGTTCCAAGTACTTCTTGCTGGATCTACGACTGCTGTGAAGTGTTCCTGGTTTAAGAAAAGAAGGTGGTTAAAGAACTCTTGAAACCCATTTGTTTCGCTTGGATTCCAAACGAAGTATTTAATGGTCAAATTGAAATGGTCAGCAGAAATTTGCGGCAAAATATTAAAGGGTTCACAAAATGACGGTTCAGCGACATCCCGTTTTCTACGCAGAAATCCACATTGCTTGACAACTTCTTTAGAGTTATCTGAAGGATTCAGTAGAAGCTGAGCAATAACCGGCGTCATTGACTTCTTGATAACTTGATCAGCGAAATCTCTCAAGTATATCAAGTTAATTTGAGATTGAATCGTGATCCAAGTTACTGCATACCGTTCCGAACATGGACTGTAGTAGTTGAACGCGTAGCTGATATTATACGAGCTGAGAGAGTAGTAGAGTACTAATACTCTGGCATGTATAGTATTGAAGTGATAGACAGGTGGCTCCTCACACTTTGGGTTCTGTTCGGTATACACGAGCATGAGAGTATTCTGAGCATAGTAGAGACGTTTACCCAGTATCTTCGTTGGTATGTTGCTGAAACATCCCTGGTACTCAATCAGAATACTAGTAGAACAAGTTTCTCTGAAGTGATACGCAGATTCCACCTGGTACAAATAAACGTCCCCTTTGACAGTAAATACCCAGGATTCAGTAGTGGTGTAAACTGTCCAGAAGTGGAAGGCTTGGTTGGAAACGAGGATTCTCTCAAGTAGATCAACGTTGTACCCTCTGGGTCCAGTGTCTACCAAATGGATTGGGCAGGTATCATAGCCCGAAGTATCCAATTGGAAGGCTAAGCCAAAATTGAATACGAATAGAGCAAGAAGATCAAGTATCAAGAACGATTGTGAAAGCCTAGACATTTTTGATTGCAGGATATTTCAAGGCACTGGCTTGTTGTTTTAAACCTAACAAAACTGTAGTTGAGGTCCGAGGCGGTGGCAGCGCGTAAGGTACCTATCTCATTTGTTATTTTTGAATTCTGATGAAACGTTTCGTGTAGTCAAAGCTACTGTGTTGTTGTAATAAAAAATACTTCGAATTATTAATGTGGCGGAGAAATGATTATAATTTCAAGATATGCATATCTCATAATAAATATTTTACTACACTTTACCAAATTAACCTAGCTCCATGAAATTAGGTCACTTTTATACATTGTTCCTTCTCAAATTAATGCACTATTTTCGCCTTCCCTATGTCTTCATTACCTCCTCGAAAAAATATGTTTGCCAGGAAGCCCATCCAAAAATGCATGGCGACTTTGTGGCTGCAGACCCCAGCGCCTCTCGTGAGCGCTCGAGCCATATTATAGCCTAACGAGATTTGAGAGCCAATCAAGGTTAGAACAAAATGGCTTGTAGGCCTTCCCTCCGCAGCGGGAAGGCGATTAGTTCCAAGTCGACCGCTGCCGAGGGATAGCTCTGCCATCATTTGGAAAAATCGAAGAATATTATTAAATTTTAAAGTCGGAGTTGACCAGGTGAGGGAATGCACAAGTTAGTTAGCAACAACTAAAAGATGATGGCTATGCGATGCTACGCGTTTTAAGGCAAGTGAGTAGGAATTCGGGTGCATAAAGAACTTCTTAAAATTCTTTCGCGTGTTGGCAGTTGGCACAGATCAGAGAGATCGGCTATCCTTTGCTTCGCTTCGGTTAGGATAGGACACACAGCCAGCCTTCATAAGCAGTGTTGAGTCTTGAGTCTCTGCAGGAGCTCAGGGTATTGTCAGATAAAATAAAACCAGTGCACTCGAGTTGTCGAGTTCGAGTCCCTCATCTCATAAGCGCTCCCTCTTTAGGAATTATCTTGCTTTACTAGAACCCATAAGAAGGTCAAAAAAAGAAACAGCTCCCCAACCAATCTGAGCCAAGCACGCGTTTCGGAAATACCTAACTTACTTACATGGATAGAAACTAGATACGGTATTTAGTTCCGTCTTTGGGGAAGCTTTCTTTACCCCAACCCATAAGAATATACAAGGTTGTTGTGAGCAGATGCTGCTTAGGTGAACGTTCAAAAAGAATCGAACGGCTATTGAATATGACTTCTGACTATACGAGTATTTATAGTAAAATTTCTTTAGTAGGAAATAACCACTTATAATATTAACTTGTTTTCTTTAAAAAATGCGGTACAGGTCTAGTATCAGTATGCGATCGCCACGATTGCATACTATACCACCATTTTAGCTTCTACGTTTTCTCAATTCCTGATATTTCACAAATTGTAATTTACAAAGTATCCATTAATTCGACAGTTCTAGAAAAATTACACTTAAATACAAGTAGAATAGCAGCATATATAATCGACTAAAACGACTTTCTACTGGGAGGCTTGTTTACATATGAGCTGGTAATGAATCTAATTTAGCGCATCTGAAACTGGAAAATGAACTGGCTGAATTTGATTTGCATTTTAGCCATAGAGGTAATGAACCTTAGCTTTAGGCTTTATTTAGCTTTACTTAGCTTAAAGCTAAGGTTCATTACCTCTATGATTTTAGCCGCTCCTGTATCCTCTGATAAATTAAGAATTGAGAAAAAGTAGAAGCTGAAAGTGTGGTGCAGAATGCGATCGCCACGATCGCATACTAGACCTGTACCAAAAATGCATTGCAACACCTCCCTTAGACCATTCACATTTTTTGAAGACTTTTATTGCAATTAGTTTTGGTACGTGTAAGTAGACCTTACCAACTAACAACCTTCAAATCATCATAATACGTGGATGGTGTCGACCGATCTAGTAAAGTATAACAGCGTAAATTTACGACAAACTGTGGAATATCTTTATGTAAATGTACACATATTGTGCACTGTGCAGCGCATTGTGCATGTAAATTCATACTCATATTACGCCCTCTATACGACATATTCACAGGATTGAACGATGATAGAGAAAATTGAACAGAAAACAGAGCGGAGGAAGGAACAGCATTATCACCAGCAGCAGTAAAGCAGCATAGCAGGAGCGAGGAAGGACGCTCGTCTCTCCCGACTACACTACACATCATAATAAGTACATGATACATGATTCGTCTTCTGACACTTCTCTTTTTCTATGTATAACTTCAGCTGCTACATATATACATAGTACTACAGACAGACCGAAGACCGACTTGTTTCTCGTAGCCGTAGCCGTACCCCACCAGCAACACCCCCAAGCAAGCTAACTAACCTAGCAGAATATCAGGGAAAGGGAAAAGGTGTATTTCTGCAATACAATGCTTCTACGCGTAAGTCGTCGTAATTACGACGGCTACGAAACTTGTCTTGAAAGATCGTTCTGTGTTTAGTGTGATTTTGTGTAAAGAATGCACGAGCAGCCAACGTATGCGTACTTGACTAGTGCTGCTTTGCTGCTCAACGAGGAAATCAGTGGATTTTGGACTTATTCCTGATGTGTACGGTTTATGTTATTAATATTGATTAATTCAGGACTTGCCGAAGTTAGGGAATCAAGTTCTTACTGCTTATTTCAGAAGAATATGTTCGATCTTGAACTCAAAGAATGATCAGTACAAAATATTTAACACTTTCATGGCGGAGGTGGAATAGGTTTCGGTTTAATGATACATTGAAGATCAATCTCTTGGAAATCTTATTCGCGTATCCTTATTTCTACACTGCTGAACAATACTTTTATTAGGAGCATACCGTGTAGTAGCCAGATTTCATGTCGAAAAATAACTATTTAAGTAACCAATACTAAATTACGTGACAATATCAATTTGCTGATAAAGTCCACAGTTAGGCCAGCTACACTATTTATTTTACACATAGCCAATCGTGAAATATTGGATCTAACAAAATGCTACTCTACGTGCACCGTGCACGGGTGCACGTGGAGCTATCTGATTGCGAATTCTCTGAAATTAGACAGCACCGTCTGGATCAACAAGCGAGATGCTATGTATAAAAAATAACATGTGATTGACTTCGATTGGATTGAAAGTGCTCATTGGATGTTCGGCCAATCCACACCCACACTGTTTGGACCGGTTGGATGATTTCTCCGCTCGCTCGGCCACTACCCTTCTGGCTCAACAATTGGCGCTTTTGACTCATGGACGGAATAAAGAATAAACGACTAATTATAGAAAACAGAAACCAGATTTGGCTTTACAATTACCCTTATTAGTTTTGGGAAATAATCCATACCAGTCAGTCCGGCCTTCCTGTAAATGTATAACTATGTACATATTGCGTGAACAATCACGCATGCACACGGAAGCAGATTAGGTGGAAGTAGGGATGGCAACTTATGGTAAGTATTGGTTGCGTTTGGAATAAGGAGTCATCGGAGATGTTTTCTTATCTAACTTGAGAAATTGCTTCGAAGATGATTGATCATCTCACCGGGTTATTATTTTTCGTGAAAAAGCAAAATAAATCACAAATGCTATGCTAAACAATAAGTGGACCATTCGAATGTTGATTGGACTACTACTGTTTTCATGATCCATGCGACAATATGCATACCGAATACCGACACCGACTAACCAACCAACCAACCACTATTCTCCCACTTATTCCCATTTCCATGTATTTGCGGTGCTTCTGATGGTACATCTATTTAAAAAAATCATATTCATCATTAGCTTCTGTTTCTTCGGGGCTGATCAAATGTACATAGATTGGCTGAATGAATAATTTAACGTTTTCTGAAATATCTAACCTTAATGTAATTCCTGTTCGGATGTTTCAACAGTACATGTGCTTCCCGAGAAGTAATAGAATGTAACTATAACCAAAGTGTCGATCTTTCCCCCGTCGTAGTCAGCCATAATATTTTTCGGTCAGCCTGTTTCATATTCCGGTAATAATTTTTAAGCCGATATTTAAACTGATACACTTATTAGGTAAGAGAGAGGTGACAGATCGATCACACGTCACACGACACACCTCGTAATAAAGCGAAGAAATCCATTTTTACAATTTGCATTGCCAATGGTCAATCCGAGTTTGCGCTGTTTTGCATGAAACACATTGGCTTGAAAATAAGTGGAACTGTGTGTGTGGGTGTGAGTGAAGTACCATGTATGTAGTACAGGGGCGGGGGGCGAAATCGGACGTTCTTTCGTAATATTGTAGGGGCTGGCTGGTTGGTGGCTTTGGCATTGTGGAGGAGTAAGAACCGACAGAAGAGGGATTCGTCTGGAAAGAAGGCGTTAAGCGTTACGTTGTACAGCAGCGCAGCGTTGCATAAAAATTAAACTCAATTATTGATTGCTGCTATATGAAATGAATGGTGAACCACAGATCGCTCTAGTGGTATTTGCACTTGCAACAGTGGTAGTGTACATCAGACAACGGGGTATGGGGTGTGGGTGGTGCAAGTCAAAGGGACCAGGGACTAGAACGAAGCAGGTGGATGATGACGCTAACTCTAAACTCCTTGTTCCTCCCCAAAACCCCACCAACAGCAATCCCAGGAATTCTTCACAAAAAAGCTACCATCCATTTTTTCACAGAGCAGCTCAAGACCAACAACAACAGCCCACCAGGAGGAGCAAAAGCTAGACGAACTTTCGTGTACTACTGCTATCTGCTACAGTGTACAGTAACAGCGTCGTCGTCCCCTTCAACTTCCACAACACGCACAAAGAACCAACAACCGAACGAACCAACAACCAAGTAACCTACAGCAGTCCATCCATCCATCCGTTTTAGGAGAGCCATCCATCTGCTATTCCTTCTTGGTGCGCTGCTGCTGCTGGTAGTTTGCTGGGCTCGGCTGGGGTGAGGTGAGTCAAAAGCTTCCCTCTTCCTTCTCTTCTTGACTGCTGTGTGTGTTGTGTTGTGTGTGCCGTGAGGGGCAAAGAGAAAGTTGAATTGTACCATCATCATATATCATATCACATTATATTATATCCTTGTACTGTTCACTGTACAAACATACTTGTTTGTAAGTAATGTAGTTCTCTCTATCTGAATCTAACTGGACGTTACGAGACGAGATACAAAACGTCCAGTCAATAATTGCAGTTCTTTTATCACAGGAAACAGGAAGAAATAACGCGAAATAATTATTGACCATCTTCATCATCATCTTCACAAAACTGAGATCAACAAACGGGATATCAGAATTGGTCATCACGCGGCTTGGGAAGAAGGTAAGTATTAACTTGTATTAACTCAACCTCAAATACACCTATTACTTGTAGCAAAAATTCTCATCAAATTCGCGCAATGTCGTTACGAAATCACCGGCTCATGATCATGACCATCCTGATCCTCTAGCTCTTCGTAGAATTTTAACTTAAAACTCTGTGATTTGATGAAGTAGAGAGGCTGGAATTGCCTGTATATAAAATATTTGAACCGTCGCGCTATACTTTTTATCATAAGCTGATGTGTTATTGTCTCGTAAGAAAGGTAACAAAACTTTTATATACAGGCAATTCCCGTGTTTATAGTGATAGTGAGAATTCAGTATCAGGATTGAATTGAGTGAATTCTGGAGTTTCGAGTGTTTCAGATTCACATAGAGGGCGCAGTTGTGCAGTAAAAGTGAGAAATGAACGCTGCTGTCCATCTGAAGTTGTGAGTTGTGACTTGCAACTTATTTTGAATTTGAAGAGTAAAGAATGCGTCAAACAAAATGTGATAATTAAAATATTGAATTATGCTAAGTCGGAATCCAGCTACCGCTTCCACCGTCCTCACCATCTCACAAATGGGTAGACGCTAGACGCTAGAGGCACGCGTTTTGGAACAGCTAATGACTAAACCTACCTATACCTAACTGAACCTAATCCAAAGTCCCAGTTTGGGTTGTGGCTTTGGGATTATGTTTTGACTGTACGATCAATGATTAAGCTCGTGGTAAATAAATAAATATTTAAATAAATAAATCACAACATGTCAGATGTGTATATGGCTCAGAGTGCTGAATGCTGAATATCATATATTACAATATAAATTCAGCACTCTGGGTGAAGGTAGGGAGTTATAGTGAGTCAAACAGGAAATATTAAATGTTTAGATGTAATTAGGAGCGCTTTCGTAGACAGTCACCTTCTTTCCCTATTCACCGTTTAAAATGACCAAAATGAGTTTATACTATAGCCTATAGTCTAAAGGTACTGTACTACATATTCTTAACCCGGGGAAGGCCATCGCATCGCGTGCCAATTGGCACAAACTGACTTTAAATGCCTGCCATTTGTAAACCTCGCAAGCGACCTCTATGGGAATCTAGGTATTCCTCAAGCAACTAATTTCACGTGTACTTACTGTTAAAAAAATCCGAAAGGTTGCTCCTCTTGTACGCTTCACAGAAAATAAAATTTGTCGGGAAATATGACAAAAAGTAGTAAAAACATCCCTGGAAGGCCATGGTGTGCCAACTGCCAACTGGCACAGTCTGTGCCGCACAGTCCGGCACGAGCGCCAAATTTTAAACCTGCGACCGATGTTGCCAGTTTGCATTACGAATGCGTGCATTTGCCAAAGTCAAAGTATAATAGACTCCCAAACCTGGCAACATAGCGTGTGCCAAGTGGCACGCAATGGCCTTCTACGGAAGTCAGAAGTTTTTTTGAGAAATGCGGTATGTGCCAACTGGCACGCAATGGCCTTCGCCGTTAGAATAAAGGATTAAAGATTTAAACCCAGGTTAAAATCAAGATTTGGTTTTTCACAGTTTAATTCAATTCACTCTTATATTCAGGCTTCCACGAATGTGAAAACCAACAAATAAATAGTAGATCTATAAATTGAATTTTGCGGCGTTGCGCAACACCTTAACCACGCTCACGAGTGCCCACGTCCCAAGTGGGTGCACCGGGGAAAACCAGCTAATGCTGGCCCACTAGCAAGTTTATAAGGATCTTTGGAATTAATAATAATACGCGTTTACAGTAAAATGGTTGGCCTTTAAAGCCTTCACTATTCACTCAAATGTGAAAATTGACAAGTTATGTTCTATGATGATAGATAAAAGATAAAACATATACTTGTACTTATATATGAAACATAAAACCTAAATAAAGCATCGAAATTTTTACTTGAAACCCGTTGCGTTTATTTACTATTTATATAGCCTACTACAGTTTAGGTCACGATTAACGTCACTACAAATATTGATCTAATCATTCGCTTTACAGGATTTTATCCACAAAAATGGAAACGGACATGCCACTTGGGGCTCCTGCAGAAAAGTCAGTGTGTATGATGTGTAATTTAACGTTTGATCGTCCAATCCAAGATGCATCAATTCGACATTACATTCACAGTCAGACTGAATTACAGCAAGTGGAAGATACTTTCTTTACTGTCTTCGAGCTTCTTCCAGAGCACAAAGGAAAAATATCTCTTCATACTACTCCCAATATTCTACCATTCTGCTCAAAATGTGTACCCCTTGTGAGGAACCTCGTCAAAATACAGAAAAAGCTCCAAGATCTCGAGAATCAGGTGAAACGAGCAAGAGATGAAATTGTTTCAGTGCTCGTAAAAGCCGGACCGGATGTTTCTCCTCAAAGAGGATTGAGCAATGACTCGAATTTCCAATTCAAGCAGCTTATTTGCGAGAGTAAGTGATCAATCAAAGCTATATCCGATAATAACAGTGGTCAAAGGAAGTCAATGAATATACTCTGCTTACACACTTTCTTCTTTCTACCTTGTAAAACTAGAATGGTGTCCTGAACCTAAAGCTGGTCTGTCTGAGTCTGGTTTGGATATGAACGAAAAGCAATCCAAATCGGAGGCAGCAATCAATGGAATATGTACAATAAAACCGTAAGCTATAATTTTATATGATTGACAATTGATAAAAAATACATAGTTCTTCATCATCACTCACTTTCTCTTTAAACTTAAACATAAAAATATCATTTAAACACTTTTGATTACTTTCAACCAATAATTGTCATATTACTTCCTTTCAGTATTTCTTAATTGATGATAAATAATACATGTATTATAATTTACTTTGTTTAACTTAAATTCAGGAAGCCACAGCATCACAGGTTGTCTCGGGAGATTCTAAGTATCACGAAAAGAGATGAAGCGGATAAACTACTACTTAGTATGATGCCTGAAGACGTGGAAGAAGTCACTTGTCAACTTTGCTCAAAAGTCTGTCGCTCAAAGGAATATTTGGAGACACATCTGCGTGTACATGCACAGAGTAAGTGAAATTCGTATTTGCTTCTTTCTCTACGAATCTGGGTCCGATAGTTCGAGTTTAAACTTATCAAAGCTTTACTGGTTGCTGGGTGGAGTTTAAAGAACACTGTTCAACAATAGAAAATTGTTGGAAGGAAACACTTAATAAAAGTTGACAACGTTGTATGTGGCTAATGCTATACTGCACTTTTAGTTTTAGTTTCAAAATTTCAAAGTTTGATGTTTAATTTTGATTTCTGTATTTCTGTATCAGCAACCAAATTGACATGCTCCTTCTGTGGAAAAATATTTCTCAAAGTGGCAGCCTTGAAAAAACACTATAAATCTCTACACGACCATGTCATTGAGGAACCGGTGGAAAACATTCCCGTTTCGGAAGCTACTTCGGAGTCCAATGTTGAAGTTGAACCAGGTAGAGCTCTAGTACCAGAGGTACCGGAAACAGTAGAATCTACGAAAGACACTACTACTAAGAAAAGCGTGGAGCCGGATAAAGTCGTAGATACTAACGAACCGGACGTGCCTAGGTCTTGGCCTAGTTCTAGGAGAAATTCAATTGCTCCAAAAACGACGATTGTGAGTCCCAGTGTTTCAGACGACAGACTACCTCCGAAGTTGGTTGATCAGACGAGATTCGATTTCGTGAATGCTGGCTTGGAAGACGAAGACGAGGAGTATGAATTTGATCAATATCAAAATGGTGAAGAAGAAGAAGAAGTGGGAGAAAATGAATATGAAGGAGATGAACAGAGTGTTGAAGAAGACCCAATGATTGACCCTGCTTTGTTTCTGCCACAGGCCGGGAAATTCAAATATACCACAAAGTCCGTTATTGTCGGCTACTACTGCAGAGTAAGTTTACCATACTTACCTACGCATGCCAATTAAGTATGTAATGTATTATATTACATGGTCTATAGCCTATAAATCGTTAGTATGCACTTATAAGCTACGTTAAGTTCTATTGACTTGTACAATTTTCAAACTCTCATCAATCCATTTTGAAATATGGTTTCAGATGTGTCGAAAAAACTATGCAACAACTTCCACATTACGGAAGCACATCCACGTGGTCCATTTGAAGCAAAAACGGCTTGACTGTCCTGTTTGCCAAATCAGTGTTGGTGATCACTACACCCTAACAAAGCACGTAGCTCGTCACGATCCAGCCCTAACTCGTGTTGTCTTTAATTGCTCGGAATGTGGTGAAGGGACCGCGACTCGAAGAGCAATTGAACGGCACTATACGACAACACATCCTGATGTGAAAGTTCCGGAGAATCCACTGGTGCGTGCGATTCGGGATGAGGATCCTCTAGATATCGTGATTAAATCTGAACCCATGAAATATTCAAGTGTTTCCGGAAAAGCTCCATCCATACGGACGCCGGTTGCAGATACAACAGAGGCCAATACGACAGACGAAGAATCAACTACACTAATAACACCAGCAGCAGCTGCCTCGGCCGTAGTTCCAGTTGTAAATAGGCAGTACACAAAGAAGAAGAAGAAGCCAAAGTCTGTGTTCCTCTACAAGCGAAAGAGGCGGCTTGGTAAACGCGGCGGTTCCAGAAAAACCGTCGCAAAGGCTTCGGTAGAATCCGAGCCAGAGATCACAGTTGACGTGGTGCTTTCTCCTCCCGCTGCCGAAGTGGAAACTGTGGAGACGGACAATATCTCGATAAAGGAAGCACAGGGAAAGAATCCATACCTAAGAGCCATGAACTTTAACCTTTCACTCACATTGGGAAAATGTGATCTCTCCGAACACGGAATAGAGTTAACGAATCGTGGATCTGTTTCCAGTGTCAATGCCAAAACAGTTCAATCAAGGCCACGAAGGTCAGTGTCTTCCAAAAAGAAAACAGCCGTATCGGACGAACCGGCAGCGGCATCAGAAATAGTTCCTCCAGTTGTCATTACCAGAGGAGCTACTGATTGGAAGTCAAAAGGAGCTTGGTTTACTCAGCAGAAATCGAGTACTCTTTCTGCATTGACAAAGTCAACTATTACGGACGGGGAAAAGTCGACGCCTGTCCCTCTTCCAGCAAATTGGAAATCATTCGGCTCGAACTCAAATTCGTTGATTAGAAATCCAATTCCAGGCTCTTCTCTTGCAAGCAAAAAAGCTCTCGCGCCAGCTCCTGCATCAGCTGCACCTTCTGCCAAAACTCAAAATCCCAACACCATGCTTCATGCGATGTTGTCATCTACGATGCCGAAACCCAAGTCATTGACTCCTTCGAGCTCATCCACCACTGTACAAACGATCACCACTGCAAACAATTCTGTCCATCGAGCCAAGACTCCGGTTCGTGTATTGCCTGCTCCGCCAAAAGTCAAGTCTCCAGAAGGAAGCAAAAGTGGATACTGGGCCGATCCGTCGAATATTTTACTTAGCTCAGCCACATCTGCTGCCCCTTACTTCTTTCAACCACGCAGTGGTGGCCCACGGTCTCCAACGAAGACAAAAAAATTAGCTGCAATCGCTAAATCCCTAAAACGTGAACTACCCAAGTCAAATGCCGCATCTCCAAAGCCAACACTTCAATCAAGTGTCAATAAACTGGTTCGTAGTGTGAAAAAGTCTGGTATTGGGAATTTGAATGCCATTCCTTTTGGAAAAGGAACAAGTAACTCCGAATCTCCAATAGTGGTACACGGACAGGATACTTCTGACTCAAGTTCCGGATTGCGCAATATTTCAACGCGTCCACAGATGGAGTTCAATTTCACAAATAGAAGCAACGACGACGATGACGATTATATTGATCCAAGTCAATTTCTTCAAGTTGAGTCGAACACAGATGATCCACAGGACCCAGCTCAGTTCATTGAAAAGAGCACTAACAGTGCATTTCGGAATGACTTTCAAGCTCTGCTCAGAAATCCAAATGTCAAAGTGTCTATGGTTCCTTCCGATGAACCGAAACCATCTAAACCCAGTACAGGGGGCGTAACAAGGATTGTGAGTCAGCCTACCGGAACACTTCCGTCGGGAATACGCCTGGTGCCGGTTGAAGATGTTTTGAAAGGAAATACTGAAGATATACCCACAGATCCGCTCAGCTTCAGCTCACCTCCAACGAAGAAACGACTCCTGTCGAACACGGTTCCCAGGTTCCTTCTTCCCAAACCTTCAACTAACCAGTCTCCAAAGCCACAAGGTGAACATGGCCAGTTGTCGGGCTTCATGACTGTTGTGTCGACTAGTAACAGCACGAGCAGTTACAGTGCTCCAAGAACTACAGGAATTCCGCTCTCCCAAATCTACGAGAGTGATGACCTAGACATTGAGGAAGCGGTAGAAGAAGAAGAAGAATTCTCACCAATTCGGATTCGGAGTATTCAGAGTCTCCGTGAGCCTGAACCACCTTCTCCGAAACGTTTCACTCAAGAACTTGCTGAGGACGTAAATCAATATCAGCCGAAAATAGTGACTGGATCCATTCGACCTTCGTTCAAAATTAATATTTCACAGGCCAGAACTCAGCCTCAGCAGACGGCGACTCCTCGAAATATTATCGGAGCTACTCCTGTCTTGCTCCCTCCAATCACCAGACCAGTAGTGCAAGGTCAAGCACAAACCAGAGCCCGGTTCACAGTTCCGTCACAATCGCCCCGTCCACAGGGAGTACAGAACCAGGTGAGAAGCCGACAACCTCGACCTCAGGTGTTCATCAACAGGAAATACCGAGCAGATGAGAAGAAGGACGTGATGAGGTACAGTGACTTTCTTCGGAACAAGATGGATCAAGGAGTAGCTGAGCTGGACCCCAATTTCCAATTGCCAATTCGTACATCCCCAGCCTTGCAGCTTCAAATTCAACCGTCCACGCCCCCGAAGAGCAACAACAATACCGTCTACATGTTTGTCCCTGCAGGAACGTCAGTGAGCGATGCACTAACCTTGGCAGGTTCCACCAACAGCCAGTCATTTTCTACTGCAAGATTAACAACGTCAACTCCCACCTATCAGTTGGCCCAGAGTTTGGTCCAAGTCACTCCAGCCCATAATCAGATCGACATTAACCCCTTCTTGGGACAATAGAATGTCTTATGTCTTCGTTACCTAATAATTCCCAACACAATCAAACTGTCAACAACAAACTCTAGTATGGATGTGTATTTGCTTCTGCTACGGTTTACTACTGTAATGAAATAGGAAGTTTCTATTCAAAATTGCTTTTTAGAAATAAGGAACCTTATTTGAAACCAGCGGAAGTGTGTATATTGGTAAAAAGGAGCTGTAAAATGTAATTCGTAGACAGGGAGCTTGATCAGGCAGTAGTACATAGAAACATAGGGAGACGACAAGGCCCATTGGAGTAAAAAAAGGGGACTCGGTACCGCGTTGAGTTGCGCTCAGTGTACAATCAAATGGGAAAATGCTCATCTTCGAAGGAAGATTGCTGGAAGACGGCTCAACGAATTTGCATAAACTCAAGTGCAATATATTGCTACGATCCTCCTAATTAGTGATTCGTCGTC
>JAQFYU010000999.1:0-17158 GCA_034694905.1 Ceratophysella granulata | reverse complement strand
TGCCTGCGCCCAGATGACGGCACCGAAATGACGGCGCCCAAATGACGGCGCCCAAATAGGTATGCGCCCAAGTGTACATGCGCCCAAGTGACGGCGCCCAAATGACGGCGCCCACTTGACGGCGGACGATTTGTGTGTGACATGACAGATACACAGATACAGATACAGGGAGAGAAAGAGAGAGGGAGGGAGAACGTATTAACGTGATTATTAAAGTGGATACTCTTTTCCTGTGAGTTTTTAAATAATCCAAACCAAAAAAAGACGTGCTCGTGTTTATATTTTGTGACAGTGATGAGAATAGGTTAGACTAGGGAGGATTTAGGATATTTGGCTTAGCTTTACAAAACGAATAGATTTAAGGTTGTGTCTAACTTTATACAGCAGTCAATTCAGTCGGTAGGTACCATAAAAACCACATCATCATCAATCATCATACATACATCTAATTATAATGTAAAGCGGTTCAAGTCCTAACTTTCTTCAAATTATTCTTTTTCTATTTTTCGTACGTGTATTCTATAAAATATTTAACCTTTAAAATAATCCGAAAAACTTAATGTTTGCAAAGTACATGCTGTAATCCGTGATTGATAATTCATATTGTGAAGTCACGCAGGATTACAGGATTCCGGACGATGAGCTTTGTTCGACTGCGCCGTTGCTGTAACTATTTTATTCACAGAAATGTCTATTCCTGAAATTATGTTATGAAATGAAACCTTTTATTTTATTTATCTGAGTATTTTCCCCTCTTAAATCAAATCAGACAATGAACAGTGCTACAAATTGAATTCTTTCATGAGCAATTTCATGAACTATCCGATTTGAACTTGCTCCTGCAAATCCTGAAAAATGGATTCTGTACATAGTTCATTTTTCAACATTATGAAAAAAGCACATATCCGGAACGGTGACCTGTGACAGACGTTGTTGAGACCAAGAAGGTAGGGACAACTTTTTCGTAGCTATACGTGAACACGTTAGCCGACAAAATGAAAATGATGAGCAGTCGACTTCTCTCCAAAATCCTGCATTCCTGTCTCATGAGGACTGAACAGAATTCGAAAAGATTCACATGCATTTAAGATAGGATCTCAGTCATTTTTATTTTACCATTTTATTTTTGGAAAAACAAGTAATTCGTCGGACAAAGACAGTATACTCCAGTGCTAATTTTATCTGTAGATAAGTGTAAAATTCATTTATAGAATAGTATTTAGCATTCGTTCGTTTTCGGACTTTTGGCGTGAAAAATATGTGCCAAACTAGGCAGAGGCATGGGCAATCGCTCGAATTCTGATAAAGATTTTGGCTGATGGCTTTGTGACAAAAAAATCTTCCTTCGTATCAATATTTTATTTTTGATGCAAGGTAATCACAATAGGACATGGCCAGACCCCTGACAGTAACGACTCGGTTTTGCTTTATGAGAGATCAAATCAAAATCCCTGAAGTTGTTTTTCTGAGGATTTATATTTGCTCAGTATTGACTACGACTATCTTGCTGTACAGAATTCCGAATTTTGAATGAATAGGGATTAAAATAGCAATAACAATTCTCAAAACAACTCAAAATGGTGAATTTCCTTGCTTCCACGTACTTAGATACGACAGACGACACAAATCCATACAAAAATCCCGCTCACGAGCCAGTGTCCAAGTAACTTATCTCTTGTTTAATTCACGAAATTCCAAGGAATAACCCCAAAAAGCTAGCAAAACAAGAAACGGATGCTTCCGATAAGGCCTCATTTGAATTTGAATTCATTAGAAATGTAACAAACTAGTTCTCTTCAGTTGTTGAGCAAACAAGTGACTCGACCTCTCGAAAGCATGTGATTCATCAGAACGGGAGCGCGTGTACCTCACTATATAAATATTCTACGTCAATCCTTCTTGGTAGCTCGCCTTATTTTAGTCCGTGATTAGCGACAAAATAATCAGAAAATGAAATACCTACTTCATCACTGAACGTCACTGAATAGAAAATAGTTCAAGTCCTGAATATATACTGTTACCAACATTATTGCTCCACTACTCCAACCTGCCAACGCACACAACACACACACGTAACCTCAAAACCCCGGCCTTGTGTCTCACCCCCATTCCATAATTACCAGTCAGCAAACAATTCCGGAGAAGGAACGCTTGTGGAGCGGATGATTAAATATCCTCTCTTCATAATTGACATTACTTATTCATCCAGAGCTCTCCGAAACCAAAAAGCGTCTGTGCTAATCAGGCTGTTAAGTCATTCAGCCTCCAACACTCATCCCAACACATTAATGCCTCATGAATGGTGTTCCTCTGATATGATGCTGGGAAAAACACGAATTGCCAAATCAGCAGTTTATTAAATCTTGGGCAAACATTTAATTTAACATATCATCACCCAACAACAGCTTCACACACACACGCGACCACTCCAGATTTTTTTTTGCTCTTCTGCCTGCTGAATTGGATTGGATTCTGCAGAGAAAGCCAAACTACATATCTATTTACCCATCATATCAGTGAAACAGCATAATTATTTATTGGCACCAAATCTCCAATCATAATTCATAATACGCACATAGATATACACTCCCTCACTAATTTCATCACACACACAAGCCGAAATACGGTACAGGGTACTAAGGCCGGGGATGATATCCATTAATAATTCAATTGAAACTTTTGTTAGCAATATGCTGAGCCATGGCATCATTTCGACTTTGTCTCTATGTACAAGTTACTACATGTTATACATAATATCTCACTTGGCCTAAACCCGAGATAAGAGCTAACAATTGAGTTCCTCTACGTATCCTATATGATTTTTGCAAAAACAAGATTCCGTTCCTACCTGGCGTTCTGTCGATATACCTACGTGTTGTTGGCAGTATACGAAGAACCTTACATACCTCCATGTACAAATAATTTTCTATTATCACTGACTAACAGAGTCGAGTAACAACGCAGTTTAACATTTAGTTCTTGGCTAAAAACACGTCTCTGAATACATTATTTAGCTGGGGTTCAACTTTACACCAGAGTGCACCCGGTGGTTCGTTGTTGGTTGGTTTGGCTTTGGCTCAATATATACAACGTGTAGGTATATGATTAAATCAAGTCTTCTGGTATATCAGTCAGTCATATACGTTTTCTCAATAATGAAGATCAGTACACGTTTTTAAGGCTATCTTTCCCTTTCCCAAAGACCTTTTTTCTCCACATCCTACTTTACACTACTGGGAGCATTTTCATACATCCTCCAACGCAATGCAAAAGTGCAACCTAGAAGACCCCAGAGCATAATATACGCTACAGAGTCGGTGGGTACAGTGAAGGAAGAAGAAGAAGTGGATGTGTGTGTATGGGGCGTTGACATTACAGGGAGATTATAACGGGGCACCCAGAAGAAAATTCACAGTTAGCAGTTTATAATATATATTTTGTTACTCATCTCTGCCAGTCTCGAAACGTACATGGGTCGTCGTATACTACTCGGCTAATAGCATTAAGGTTCATTTCATACATCTTCCTGCTCAGCATATTTTAACCGTTCCAAGATCCTACTACTCAGATCAGCAACACTTTTCTATGTGGATTTGTAAGTTATTTGGATTGGAATTAAGTATCCCAAGTTAAAGCTGAAAGCTAAACAGTATATACGGACACGTTCGAAGTGCTGCTAAGAATTATCCACGGAAACGAGCGTGTGAAAGGTGTGCAGGAGATTAAGAGAAAATCTAGAGTAAGTAAATATAAACTTTGGAACCCAACATCATAAATAGTTCATTTGTTTAACTGAGAATACAGAAGAGTACAGTGCCGAATGTTGAATATCACATTAGGCATGATATACATATGAAGAACATAAACAAGCATTCGCACTTTACATTCAATTCAACAGCAGTTCCAGTTTAGGAGTTTAGGCCAAAAACACCCTAGGGATACAGGAAGAAGAACACGATTTAGGCTATTTTTAATTTCACTGTCAGCTGGCATTTTTGGTTGACGGAAATCTGTGATGTGTTGTTGTTTTGTGTTAAATGCTACACAACACACGGAGCTCAGCGGGTTAGAAATTAGAAACTTATCGTGATTAATGATTAATACGTAATTTAAGGACTTTTGCATAAGAAAACGACAAGAAAAGGCACATTTAAAATTGAGTCTTAAAATGTAGATTTATTCCAAGGATTTGATTTTTGATTGACATTTGAGTTTAATAATTTTATATATATTTAATAAATGATAATGTCCTATCCAATTAAGCGTGGAATTTTACACTGTCTATGTCAATAAGTAGGCAATTCAAAACACACGTGTATCGTGTATGTGTAAGTAATTCCTATGTAGCTGGACGACCACGTGGGCTTAATTGACTTATCGCTTCTTTCATAAGACACGCATAAGTCACACGACAACAGGTCACATGTCAGTGAGTGTTTTGAAGTGCACGAAGATTTATACATGGAACGTTTACCGTTCGTTGATTTAATAATTGTTATTGAAAAACACAGCATATTCACTTTGTGGGTGAACTTGCACATCAAAGAGTTGAACGTCCGGTGAGTTCACCGGTCCCGGTGAATTCGCCGAAAATCTAAAATTTTGGAACGTTGTTTAGAAATCAATTTTTAAATTTCAATGGACGCAGTATTTTTGAGCAAGTACAGTTCTTCCGTTTTGCAATTTCCAGTCTAAGAATACACGATGCGTAACAATGCCCTAAAAAATTTAAGTTTATTAGGTTCTTCACTGCAGATCCAAATGACAACTCAGAACTGTTTATACGGAGAAAATTATTGGTGATGCTACAGGAGCCAAAAGGCGAACGATTATTATTTCAGTTGAATACCATTAATCATTACCAGTTTTAAGATTCGGCTTCCTGCTAAATTAATGACATGGTATTCAGCTGTACGTAGCAAGTTACATTACATTAAAAGAAACTGGTCTATGTACTATGTAAAGGCCAATTTTAACAGGGTTACCGACATCGTGAGTGTTACGGTGCTCGTACTATTAAATATTTGTGTATGAGGTTAAGGAGGTCAGTTTTTTTATCAAACATGCTTGCTTGTAGCAAGTAACCGCAACAACTTAACAGAATTATTCTAATCCATCCCATTTGACATTTAATTAGGGGTTTTTGTATGAGTTGTATTGCATCATCAATTTCAGTAAAACTACGATACGAACTACGAACTTAAACCACAATGCGAATTCAGATGTGTGTTTCAAATCATCTGCTGAGGAATTCAATGCGTGAACCGGTTTTCAACCTCTGAAGTATTTGGTTTTCATTTTTCATTGTTCATTAGTTCATCACGCAAGCTGGTAAACAACTGTATTGTAATCTGTATGCATACCAGCTAAACCGCATTAAATGTTGTCGATGTCCTAGAAATAATGCCAAACCCAACCTACTCAATACCCAAAAGGAACACGTGATTAATATGCATTGTTTGACGTTTAAAGCCAGTGCAAAAATGCTGTCTCTGTAATGAATTTCAATTTTTATGATTTCAGAAAATAATTTATCAGTGTTCAAGTCCAAGATGTCTTCACGCACACTAACAAATCGAACCCGTCCAAAACCCTGCCTCCTTTGCTACCGAGAGTACTTCGATAACAGTATTGGGCTCAAGAATGAAGCCAATCAGAGTCGACTTTCCACAGAGTCAACAGGCTCAGACAATCTTCAAGTATTTACACTATTTTGCAAAATCCTTGATATGGATGAAACCGCCTACAGCTCCGCCTGGGACTTTGAAAATGAAACGCTTCCATTTTGTGCATCCTGTGCCAGTCTCGCCATTCGCCTCTCTCGACTTTACGATGATATGGCGGTAATTCAACAGGAAATTATACTCTCCACCGAAATTATCAAAGGGACCATGGAGAAGTCTCAGGACTGTTTGAAAGTGGAGAGGGCAGGACAGAGTGACCAACGAATTGATGCATTTCGAAATCATTTATTTCGAGGTACGAGTACTTCAACACAAAATTTAACTCAAAATTAAGATTGCAACTTAAAAGTTCCGATTCGGGTGCTGTGCTGTAACCATAACTAGAAGGCCACAAGGCCAGCCAAAGTCTATATGTATCAACTCACCGCTGACTCACATAAATTTTTATACTGCGCAAATTGCTGTAAACAAATTACGCATAATTGAGTCATTGAATTGAAAATAGAAAGAGTTGGTCCAGATTTAAGATTAATATACAATAATATACGACGTTTAACATTGAAACTTATATTCCAGAAATTACGAAAACTATGTCTCCACCTATTCACAAACGTGCCAACCCTGTTCTAAAACGAAATCAAGACTACGACGCAATGAGTGATCATGTTTCAATTGAATCGAATAAGCAACCCGGAGATAATCGGAATACATTGGTGTTCCATCGTCAGTCAATGGATGAAGATGACAATGATGACAACGAAGATATTCCAATCGAAGCTAGCATGAGTCCAGTTCGGGATAGTGTCCGAGAACGAGATCAGGGTTATAGTCTTGGTTTCTACACTGAAAGAGAATATAACAACAATAATGTCAACAATCAGAGGTATTTTAGCATGTAAACATAATTACGTCAAAGTTCAAATTAGTTTTTGGTTTGTACAAGTTCATTGTTCTAATGAAATATTACCAATATTGATTAAATATGCTTCTCTGTTGTTTACAGTTACAGAAATAACAACAAAGTAAATGGATGGGAAAAGAATAAGCGGGCAGTTTTCGTTCATGACGACATTGAGGTTTATGAAGTCGAAGGTAATTACAAGATATTGAAGGTTCATTGAACTATGCATACAGGTCAATGCATTATATATTGCTGTTTTCGATTAATTCAAAAAATTAATTGCAAGCTGTATGCTTCAATCTTCAATGTATTTAATGGTTCTTGATAGGACCATGCTCAGGAATTATGGTTCATGTTCAGCACATATTTCTATTACCATTGCAAACTGTAACTGTAGGTCCTGCTACAGTTGCACTATGATTCTGTGCAGCACACAGCATGTTAATTTTGTAATCCGAATTTCTTAAACTAGTTACATAAAGTGCTGAATTAGGAATTAATTGACGTACGAACCACATCACGCTTTTTAAAAATGAACTTGATTGTGAAAAATTCGTTTTATGCTTTTTCTATCCTGCTGCAAATATAAAGCGCAGCTCTAATTTAATGAATGTTTTTCTTCTAATTCAGGGGCAAGAAACGAAGGATACGGCCTACTGAGTCGACTATCAAAGAATCCCTCCAATCCAGAACCAAGTATGAATTTTAACCAAGAATTTAGCTTTGTTTAATTTAAAATCACATTTTTTGTAACATGAACTTCTATCTACTACAGATCAAACAAACATCTTGGAGTCACAGCTTCGAATCCAAAGATCCTATAATCACCACTTCAATAATTCCGATCCAGAACCTAGTTCCGTCCACTTCATGACACCTCAGATTACATCATCAGCCGTTCCTTCCATAAGACAACAACAACGTCAGCTCTCACCAAGCAAACTTCCAAATCAGCTAATTCGAATTCGTGATGGGAATCATCACACGCTCATGAAACCACAGCACGGCGTAAGTTCGAGTCGAACTCACACAAACGGCTCAGCAAGCCCACATTCACAACTCTACAAACGAACACCTTCGACAACAGTCAATTCCAATCTGCAATACAAAATTCAGCAGCAGATCGAGCCGACTGAAGGGATCCATGCCTGTCCAATGTGTTCAAAGACGTATACGAAACCATATCAGCTCAAAGCTCATCTCCGTCTCCATACTGGAGAGAAACCATATCGGTGTTCCATTTGTTTCAAAACATTTCGACTCGCCGGGAACCTTCGAGTCCACGTCCGAATTCACACGGGAGAAACTCCGTACGAATGCAATTACTGCGGAAAGCGGTGCACGCAAAAGAGTCAGCTCAATACCCACGTGCTCATTCACCACGATGCTAATGGGAAGCGTAAGAAGTAGGCAGCTCGTCCTTGTATATTTTGATACAATCACAATGTTACTTAAAAGTGTTCATTTGGGTATTTGGATAATTAATCATTTGCTAGTTTTAGTATTTTACTAGATTTCAACCTTAAAATATTACATAGTTTTGCAACTACAAATAATGGTGAATGTTTTTAGTCACCAATAAAAGGAAAACTACTACGCAAAGCAATTTACTAATTAATTGTTGAATTTGCCAATTTGTTGGCATCCTGACAAAGGCATGGCGTAAGCATTTTCCTAGAAACTTGATTCCGGTTAAGTGATATACGTAATAAAAGGTGTGATTATTTATTGACTAATTTTAATATTTTTCCTGTCCAGAATTATATGGCTAGGAATCACGAATTACTGTTTAATTGTTCAGTATTGAACACCAAAATGTTCCTCTATGATTTAGTATTGTACCAATTCAGATTAGAGGGTGCTAAATGAATAACACGTGCAATTACTTAGTATTAAAAGAAGTCAATGCAACTTTGTTGACCAGAACATTGCAGGCGTTATACTTATTCTAAGCCAAATATTTATATCGTACTTTTAGGATGAAATGTTAATCCATAGGTTCAAGTAGCAAGAGGATTTGTTACTGTTCCAGTTGTTGTTCATGGGCGTGGTACTTTAAAAAGATGGAATTTTGATGGATTGAGATGAAGTTCGTATAATGATATGTTGCTGGATCTTCTGTGAATCATACAAATTACGTTGAACTTAATATTAAGTAACTCTCCAATAAAAGTTGATTTATACTCTGTTGAATTAATAACCACGTGTTTCACACTGTGTAAATTTTTATTTTAGATTGACTATGCGGAGCGAACGCCACTTTCTTTTAATTCACTAAAGTGAGATAAGAATTCTTGAAAATATTCTCCAAACCCTCAAGGTGTTGTCGTTTCTCTTGATATCTGTCAAGTCGATTTGGTAAAAAATAGATTGATTTGGTGTCAATGCAAAACGTCGACCTGTTCTTGCTTCTTGACAATACCTGAAGCTATTTTTACCACTTGAAGCTGATGTTGAGATTGAGAGAGACCATAAAGTCGAAATCCATGTGTACTTTAGCGACGATTCCGATAACAATGCTTGAACTTACACAACACACACATTTAGAGATAGATACGTCGCTGCTACTGTCAATCATCGGATTTTTTGATTACACAACCGAGCCGATCCAATATTTTGTTTGTGCAAGCGGAACTTAGCAAGTTTGGTGTTCGGTGTGTAGCAAGTTTGGTCATTTATTTACTTCGAGTAATTGGCTAACTTGGTTGGTGTGGTGCATACATTTCATTCAAATTAAATTCATTAATTAATTAAATCATTTAAATTAAACGCGTCAAAATTGAACATGTGATTAGAATTTAGGAGTCCGTGTCCGTAATTAACTAAGTTGTAAATTTCGGCTTTCGATTTATACTCCAGTGTCTATTTTCTACACATATGTATCATGGTGATAAAATATCGAGGTATACTTCAGTCAAATTTCATTTTTCAAAAGAATATTTCGAGGAAAACTGTTTAAACGACGCCTCGTAATTTCCTTATGTGCAGTGTCCCTGGTTCTCGTTTTTTGTTTTTATTTCGATGTGCAGAAATCGTCTATGCTGAGGTTTCTAAATGACGCTGGTAATCTAAGTTGTTGGAGAAAGCAAGTTCGAATCTTAAATGAAACCGAAAAGACACACAAGTATTACGAAGAAAAAGCATCGTTAAATGAAATTCTGCCAGGTTTGCAAAACTTAACTTACAACATAGGTGTATGACAATTAAACATGTATTTTATATTTTGTGGCAGGTTTGGATCAAATAGTTTGCAATTTACCCGAACTCAATCCACTTCATGAATCCATTCTGAGATTTATACGAGCTCCGAAACCTTTAAATTGCAGTCTTGAGGAAAAGCATCCAAAGGCAATTGCTTCCTTTGAGCGAAAAAAGTACTTTACTCTTTTCGAAATTGATTTTAATTCCAATTTAATATTGGTCAAGAACTTGACTAATTTGGGGTTTGGAAGGTGTTGCTACAAGAACTACTCGAGAATTAACGACTATGAAATTACGTGAGTGTATTTAAAAGATACAATATTTCGTCAAGATATTTCAAAAACCAAAAACAAGATCAGATTACCATTCGTTATTGGTCAACAGGGATTCAAATGCTTGTATCCTGATTGAATCAACTGTCACCAAAATTCCACCTGAGCACGAGTTCATCATGATCTACTGTTCCCAGCCACGCTTGAGTAAAACCGGTAAATTACGCAAGCACTACAAAATGGTGGATATTCTCAACTCAGTTCCATTGAAACCGGAAGTGGAAGAACGCATTGCTAGATTTGAAACTCAGAACCCGCCAACTGAAACCAGATTGAACGTAGTAATCCTGGGGCTTGATGCTGTTTCACATATGAATCTCAAGAGAAATATGCCCCTCACGTATAAATATCTGACCGAAGATCTCTCCGCTCTAGGAATGAATGGCTATACAAAAGTCGGGGACAACACATTTCCTAATATAGTTCCAGCTTTAACAGGTTTAACCGTAGAAGAATTAAAAGACGTATGCTGGAACGACAAAGAAACGGATCATTTCGACGAGTGCCCATTTATTTGGAAGAATTTCTCAACTGCCGGCTACCGAACTTCTTATGCCGAAGACGCGGTTTGGATGGGTATCTTCAATTACAAGAAACTCGGATTCCAGCATCAGCCGACGGATTATGACCTTAGAACTCTAACGTTCCCATTAGACAGTCACCTTGGACATACCAAACGACGTAATTCATACCTGTGCTATGGACCCAGGCTTGGATTTTCCATACTGCTAGAAAATATTAAGAAAATGGCTGCTGCAATGGGCACAGACAGAAGATATTTCCAATTTACATGGGCAACTTCCCTTTTCCACGACAATATGAATGATGCTCTGTTGGGAGATGAAGAACTACGTGACGCGTTGAAGTGGTTGATGGATGGAGGTCATTTGGAAAATACTGCGCTTATTCTAATGAGTGATCATGGACCAGGTTATGGCTCAATTCTGGAAACTTACCAAGGACGAGTGGAAGCTCGAATGCCATTTCTGTACTACAGCTTCCCCAAGTGGTTTTCAATTAAATACCCTTCGGCCGTAACTAATTTGAAACTGAACAGTAACCGTTTGACCACTCCCTTTGACTTTTACGAAACATTGAAAGATTTGCTGCATCTAGAAAATATTGAAGAGCAACGAATCAAAGAACGATTTTTCAAGAATTCAGAACAAATATTGAGAGGCAAAAGTTTGTTCCTGTCGCTTCCTTCGAGCAGGAATTGCGAATCAGCTGGAATAAATGAACATTTTTGTGTTTGTCATACTTTGCTGCCAACGTCGCCAAACGATGAGAAAGTTCAAGAAGCGGCGTTCACTGTTGTTGCCGAATTGAATAAATTGCTGGCTGAGGTTCCGCAATGTTCGTTTTTAACACTTGACCGAATATTAAATGCGTACCGAGTGGAGCACAACATGAATGAGCAAGGGAGCAACTACTCTGCAGTGTTTCGCAATTCGCTACCAGTTCGGTATACTGTAATGGTTTCTACAGTTCCAGGAAACGGAATGTTTGAAGCTACTTTGAATTTGAATGTAACTAAGGGTTCCTGGACACTAGCCGGTGAGATTAGTCGAACTAACTTATATGGTACGCAAAGTCATTGTGTCTCGAATTATCAGTTGAAGAAATATTGTTTTTGTCAATGACCCCAATGTGATAACGTCATACGGAAAAATGAATAATAACATTTTACTCAACAAATGTGAAGAAATAAATAAAATTTTAGTTTATTGATGAAAAATACATTATTATGGTAGAATATTCATCCAAATGTATAAAAAGTAATAATTATAATATGAATATTTATTCTAACTAATTCTTCATCTTTTAATTCTACAATGTCGGGCAAAGCTATTGATGCAACTTCGAATTCGTCGGGACACTCTGTGTTATCGGAATATTCCAAAAAAGTCCTACACATAATTTCATTCTGAAAAAATCTGAAGGAATCTTTGGAATCGGAAGCTCTTGACTTGGATATACCTAAAACCGAACTTCCTTTGATAACTTAATTCTATAACTAAATATATTTTTATAATTTAATTGTAATAACCTGCATGGTTGTGCATGATTAGCAAAGGGTAGCAACAGAACTTTACAGATAATCCTCTTGCTGTCAAACTAAAAGGTATATAAATTTTATTGCGGTAAATGCTATATTGTCAATTAATTCTACGAAGTCTCTCCAATGTGGCACGACGATGTCTCTGTTTAATGAATGACAGGATATTTGCATTTGCAGACACCTTGCAAAGTATTACATGCCAAGTTAAGGCACGTGCGAACCTGGAAAATGGCCTTCACAACTTTTACATCCTTTTAGTATTTATCTATAAACGTAATATCGAATATTGAAATATTGCAAACTAATGTATAACAAGTAATTCACTATGCAATTTTAGAGTTACGTCAAGTAAATTTAATTTGAAATTTGAATGTGAAATAATAAAATGTACGAATAGCATGTGTGCGGATAATTTGCATCAGTAACACATGATATGATGGCCATCTGGCTCTTTAATTAAACATGAAATAAAATCATTTTACATGTCCACGTTATAAAAACTAACTTAATTCTTGTTTTTAATGGAACTCAAAATATTGAAATATGGAACTAAGTAAAAGAGTTACAGTGCACCGAGATCAAATTACAACCAAACACATGGTCGTATTCGTATGGCTACAATAAATTATGTTAAGGTTCTACATATGCTCTTATAATGCCTGAAAAAACGCCAATGCTGGATAAATATTCCATACTAAAAAATTAATACATTTACATAGGATGCAATAGAATCAGGCAGATCTACAGTACTGATCCCGATTCCGATTACATATCTCTATTCTATTTGTGATCGCCAGGTTCCAGACCAATGGAAAATGGAATATCAATATCAATAATTCCAGCTTGAGTTCAAATAATGTTCGAATTTAACACAGAGAAGACCACAAAATACGCTCTTAAGATCACAATACATAGAATCGTACTTGCCGATCTGCATTTTGTGACGTTGTTCTTGAAATGTGGTGAAAATGTGGTAAATAAATTTTCTTTATCCGCTTAGCGGAACGAGGAAATTCTCGATCACTTTATAAATCAAAACGCACAAGTTAATAGCTGATGCACAATGGGTGCATACTACTGCGAATTAGAAAACGATCCTTCGACAAGAAGCAGTAGTGACAAAATCACTTTTTGTTTTAAAACTATAATTGAGATTAGTTGCAAACGCAAGTTCATCAGCGGATTTTACGCAGTCACATTTGTATCATTCGTGTATCTTTGCTACGTTTACGAATTTTCTTTATTTCAAATTCAAGAAGAAACTAATCGACTCTACTTCAGTAGACCAAAACCCCAGATTTGGAGTAATTCGTCTGGGCTTAGAGAATACGGATATTCAACTAGTGCAACACCTCATCGAAATTATTTTAATGGTTAGCTATAAAGTTTGAATTCTCAGCAGACTCTAGGCTTTAATTCGGTAAAAATGTACAATGTAATATTTCATTTTCAATTTTCAGAAAAACCGGCTTGCCAGTTGCCAGCTCTCAAGCCATTTGACACGTCCATACTTAAATTCGTTGAAATTCCAGCACCGCTTAATTGTTCGGCCGTACCACAGGAGAAGGACAAGACTAAATTTAAATATAATCTACTTTTTGATATCAGAAACAATTCAGATCTGATCATGCTTCAGGATGTGACAAATTTTGGATTCGATTTCTGCTGCTACGAAGATTTCACAAGAGAAGGAGAAAATTCAATAAAGTAACGAAACTATATTTTCATTATCGTACAAGGGATAGGATTCACAACAGTATTGGGCAAAATCGGATAAGCCAATATTTCATGAACAAAAATCAAATCGCAAATGTTGAAAAGACAAAAATCAGAAAATTAATGCAAGTGGTTAAAAATTGAGATTAGGATGCATATAATTTTGGATTACCAATTTTTAAATTAGGATCACGGCGTTCAACATCAAAAGTCATTTTTTCAAACTTTGTTAAAATCCGATTTGTTAAAAGAGCCAAAAATCATGATATTAAAATCATTGATTTGAAAAATTGAATATTTTGCTCATTCCTGTACCTATACAGAGTTTAAAATTCATGAAATTTGAATACATATTTTTATTTTTCGGTTAACATGACATGTGAGTGACTATATTAATTTACAGACACGGAAGCTCATGCACACCCATAACTTCACCAGTGACAAGTATTTCCTCAGAGCACGAATTTATAATTGTATATTGCGTTCCAACGAACAAGAGCAACAATGCTACTTCAGAAACCCCGCCAAACCTTAAACCAGTGGACATGTTTCAGTTAGTGCGGCTCAAGCCAGACGTAGAAGATCGCCTTCAAACCATTAATAACCGTGCTGCGGATCAGGTGAACGTTCTCGTGATTGGCCTAGACTCAGTTTCACACATGAATTTTATGAGAGCAATGCCAAAAACGTACGAATATTTGACTCAAGACCTGCATGGAATTGGAATGGACGGTTATACCAAAGTTGGTGATAATACATTTCCGAATATGGCTCCAGCATTAATGGGACTATCAGTGGCTGAATTGGGCCAAGTTTGTTGGAATTCCAGCCAGAATCAATTTTTTGACAACTGTCCATTTATATGGAAGAATTTCTCTCAAGAAGGATATCGAACCAGCTACGCAGAAGATGCAGCTTGGATGGGAATATTCAACTATCTCAAGAAGGGATTTGAGAAGCCACCTACGGATTACTACCTCAGGACACTGACCTACACAATGGCAGACTTAATGGGACATACAAGAAGCACACCGATTTGTTACGGTCCAAGGCTTGGGTTTTCAATTATGTTGAGAAATGTGAGAAATATGGTGGAAGCCATAGGCAAAGATAAGAGATACTTTCAATTCACGTGGGCAACTTCACTATTCCACGATTTTCTTAATCTTCCGCTTCTTGGAGACATCTACTTACGAAATACACTGAAGTGGCTTAAAGAAGAAGGTCACTTGGATAACACGGTTCTGGTATTAATGAGTGATCATGGAATTCGATTCGGTTCAATTCGAGAAACGTTTCAAGGAAAAGTAGAAGAGCGAATGCCATTTCTATATTATAGTTTTCCAAAATGGTTTTCGGAAAAATATCGATCTGCAGTCAGCAATATGAAACTCAACCGGAATAGGCTTACGACTCCATTTGATTTTTATGAAACACTGAAGGATTTGCTTCATTTAGGAAATATTACGGATGAACGTGTAAAAGAAAGGCATCAAGTTCTTAGCGATCAGCTATCGACAGGAATTCCACCTAGAGGTTTAAGCTTATTTGTACCAATTCCATCTAGTCGAAACTGTGAGTCTGCTGGTATTCAACAGCATTATTGTGTTTGTCATGAAATGGAGTCTGTGTCGGTAAAGGACAGTCTTGTCCAAGAAGCAGCTTCAGCTGTCGTGACCCAACTGAATAAAATGCTTCTTCCGTTTCCACAATGCTCCAGTCTTATTTTAAAGGAAGTATCAAATGCTCAAGCGATGCAAATGTCAGCGAATCGAACGGATTCAAAAGTATTTTCGGACATCAAGCCGACTACGTACAGCGTCACACTGGTCACCGTGCCTGGAGACGCCATATTTGAAGCAACGCTGAGTGTTAGTCAAGGAATACAACGTTTGTGGACGCTGGCTGGAGGAATAAGTCGTATCAATTCTTATGGTACTCAAAGTCGCTGCGTTTCTGAATATACCATGAAAATGTACTGCTTTTGTGAATAAACGAATAACCCAAACAATGGTCAACCAATTGTGTAATTCAACATGATTCTTTTTCAAATGTATTTTGATTTTTTGATACATTCAAAATGAGCTTTACACTTATTTATTTTTCATGATCACTATATAGATATCAGGATATCGTCGATCGTCGATGATCTATAATCATGATTCGTAGAACACTTCGACCTCGGGTCCCGAAAATATATTGCAAACACATGGATTATTCTCTGAGAAATGACATTAATTGGCCATGGTCATCACACTGGTAAACGTTTAGTTGACGTTCCAACGTTACGTTGGACCATTCGTAGGGATAGTACGTTAATTAATATGTACCATTTAAAATATCCAAATGTATGAAAACAAGTTCTCGGGTTTACTTTACTCAGCATTCTATGTACTTTCTGAGTGATTGTTTATTGTCTTGAATAGTTTTCTTTAGACAATTAAAAGTATTTCAATTAAAAGACGAACTTGTAAACATTGCATCGACTTAGCGGAGCATATTACATTTTGACACGACTATATTGTTGCTATTGAATACCAAGATTCTATGTATATCGTTGAGTTGCATGGCTAATGACTAAAAATTGTAGAGTTGGATAATCCAATCGTGAAACTTCTTTATAAATCCCACGAGGTCTTGTAGAAGTAATAAATAGGATAATAGACAAAACATTAATATAATTATTTGTCCTCGCTAGTTTAACTCATTGGATTTATTAAAATTCAGGAATTATTATCTATATTTGGTTCTAAACACGGTGTCCTTTCGTATTATACCGAAGGAGATGAGCAAATGGTCCTAAACTAATACTGAGTTTTACACAATAAAATAAAAAATACTATATATAACTAGATCAGTGTCAAGAGCCACTGGCAATGGCCTCACTCCGTTCCTAGTTAATGTTGAGGGTTATTCTAAATTTTGGACTCCTTAATCCTGAAGGTTAATTTCTGATATAACGAACCATATGAGCAGGATGTTGCAACGTATTCAAAATATACTGCTCATATGAATCTTCTCAAAGTCGAGTGCTTGCATTCTACAGACTCATGTTTCTCATTTTAATTATTCGACTGGTTCCTACAAATCCCAAAATGCTACGTACTTTCTAATTAATAATATATGAAATTAGAATTTAAAAAAATGTTTTTAGATGAGTAACTTCTAACTAAAACACACCAAACTCAGGCAATGCGGCTAGGTGCTTTGGTAGCATTCGGCCCCCATCCCCACCCTTCGGCTTTCCGGCCCTCCAACCCTT